>QVNV01018509.1:0-29085 GCA_014825455.1 Pseudomyrmex pallidus
CGTCAAATGATCGACGCCGCGAAGTCGTAAAAAAGTAGTTGAAATTAAATTTGTCACAAAAACAAAAGATTGTTCTTCGATCAATCTTCTAATATCCTTGAAAAAATTGGGATTACGTTTGTCATCGACTTAAAATGCGCGACGTGTGTCGGTCGTTTTTAACCAAATTTACTCCAAGAATACAAATACGCAAGCGTGCACGTGACGCAAGCGTGCACGTCTGTTTGTTATTCTATTCAGGATAAACAAATGGGAAGGACGAACGAGAGGAGCAATATCTCTTGGTTTCGAGAGAAAAACACGCCGGTTTTAGTCAAACAAGAGAATTTTATCGTATCGCAAATGCGTTGATCCTAATCGCGAGGGAATATTCGAGAGAAGTTGTTTTTCTCGCCGAAGGAGAGAGAACTTACCGCGAAGGTATTTAATAATCGCGAATAAAATTTCCTACGGCGATGATGAATAGAACAACAACACTTTCGGTTACACAGTCGCCTCTTCCAATTCTCACGTAATTACGTACGTGTACGCGATTATGATTACGCTGATGCAGTTCGAAAAGATAGAAGAACAGATTAACGTGATCGTTTGACATTCACTTTCTTCTCGGTGTGTGTAATTATATTGTGAGAGAATGACGCTTTATTTATTATTTCAACGGAGATACCCCGCGCTCGTACCACAATGGGCTGCAAAAAGGGGAACACAACGACCGAGATTTGTTCTCCGAGTACGCGCGCGATTGTAACTTTTTTATCTCCTTAAACGTCTGTTACATCTAATCGGATTATTTCTTTCTGTGTTGCATATATTTTCTACTTAAGTGATCTCGACTTTTTTTTTTTCAAACAGTCCGGTGTATTCTATTTGCATACGACGTAATGTAAAAAAAGTCAAGTAGGTGTACGTGATCGGTTAATCAAGGGAAAAGCGAGATCGATTGATCCGCCGATTGATCGGCACCTGCTCTCGAGCGATTAGCCTCAACGAAAAAAAAAAAACGAAGAAGAAGAAAAAACCAAAACGACGTGACTAATCGCGACGCGGAACTTTCGCCGCGGAACATTCGTCGGCGGCGATTGCAATTTCGCTTGTAGTAGGTAATACACGCGCGTTTCAGAAGTCATTCCCGGGACAAATGGGATCGTTTCAAAAGACAATCTGCGACCGATGTAAGGCGCCCGATTCCTTCGCGGCTCGGCTTCTCTTTTCTCGCATTTCTCCGCTGGATGCCGTTTTAGAAAGGCAAGGCGCGCAGAGAAACCTCTAGAAACGTGTACCGAGAGACTTCTCATCTCGCGCGCGGTGCAGCGCGCGAGATCAGTGGCGTACCGCGCGCCATGATCGAGGTTTCGCTTTGTCATCCAGTTATTCGCACGCTTACAACAACGCGGCGTCGAGCGCTGGCATTTAAACGGAGAAAAAATGACACGTGGTTATACAGGCGATTTTGTTATTACGATGTTTTATTATATCTCTCCAAAAAAATCTCCTTTTTACGCACAACTACGCGTACGCGTCTGTACGCAAAACGACAGTGTCGAAACGCGTTTGCTTTTGACAATAAGATAAAATTTCATACGCGCCAATTTACCGTGCGTTAACTCTTGCCCAATTTTATTTGTATTTATTTTTTGTATTTTTGAGCCGCTGTCGCATTTTAATTTACGTCTCTTTCTGTCGGTTCTCGACATTTCGATTATTTTTTGCTGTATAAAAACAAGTTTTACAGATTTCTAATTTTGTATCTCAGACAATGCCGTTGTTGCTTTTTAATCTATATGGTTTTTTTTTGAATTCTTTCACTAAATAATATGACGATCTTTCCCGCGTATTCTCCTCCCCGATGGGTTTTTAATCATTTTCTTGCATGGGAATGAAAGATGTGATGTGTGATTAACGTCAGGCAAGAACACACACGCGCGCTCAAGAAAAAGCCGGGGATATTATGTCCGTTTTATCCGTGCGATCACATATAGAATTATCCAAATTAAAGTCGATGGCACGAACGAAGCGATAAATTATTCATCCGTGCGATTATCGTTACGCCGATAAGTCGACATTAGAAAGTCGGAAGTGACCGCGCGCATTAAAACGGATGGCGATTTCATTAACCGCGGTGTGTGTGTGTGCGTTCCAGGCGCCATCGTTGAAATTCCACCTGACATAATTTGAATTGCGTGTTACTCTGATGCAAGCGCATTCTTCGTGCTAAATTAGGTTTTGTCGGTATGTACCGAGGAATTTTGCTTCCAACATACCGGAGATACACGTGTAAAAGTAAATGGGAAATTTTAGGAAATCTCTCGTTTCAAAACGCGCTTGTGAATAACAATGTCAGTTCGCGAATTTCAGTTTTTTTTTTATTTTTTCAAACAGCTACATGTCTTTTCGTTCCTCTCTTGAAATTGTTGCAGTTCGTCAGTTTGACATTTGTTTCAAAAAATATAAAAAAACAGATGTTAAATTATACGTTTGTGCGAAATATCGGATGCGCGAATCGTGAACGCGCGACACAGAAACCCGCACAGAAGAAAAATAAGAGAACGAGGAAGACAAAATAAATTATTTTGTCTCTGAAGAAAAAAAAAAAAAAAAAGAAAAAACGTTGCAACTTTTGCAGCCTCGAGGACTGAGATCAGTCTCTCGAGGAGAGACTAAGATTATCGATTCTTTTTTTTCTCTTCTCCTTTTTTTTCCAGAAGAGAACGGAGATTTCGCACATAAATCAAACAAATCTCGCGCGCGGTAGTAAACGACTCTTCTCTTCGTACGGCACTGTATACAGCAAAAGAGCTCTTGCTGTATGTGGTACATACTTAGGTAGAGGTAATGGCCGGGGCACGATGCGATGCGATGCGCGGCGTATACGCAGACAGGAGCAGACGTATTTCAACGACGTGTATACCTCGGCGAGGAGGATACCGTAAAGAAGAGCGCGCACGATTAACTTTTCAGTGTGTCGGACCGCGTCCAACTTATACGCGGCGCGCCGCGTCGTTCCACATGTATTCCCCCCGTGCACATTGCGGAATAATTACATACGTGCATCAGCACATGTTCCGGAGATGCGTTTAATATACATCGCGTTCTTCGGAAAGAACATCGCGGAAATACACTTAGATTTTATTATTACACACACGCGCGCGCGTATTAGTAAAATATCTTCTCTCTCTCTCTCTCTCAAACGATAATTTGTTTCGGATAGTTGTGTTTCTTGTTTACCCCAATTGATTATCATTTATAGAAATTGCACTTGGTTTTGTTTCTGCAACATTTATTTATTTTTATTTCCACTTCCTTATGGATTGTGGTCACAAATCGCACTCAAATATCCCACCACTGCCTTTTTATTAAGGAAATAATTATAATAAAATATTTATACACACGTACCTGCTTTATAGAACGGCAAGAAGATTAGTTACTTATATTGGATACACGAGCAAATTAGTAATTAGAAGAAAAACGTTTTACTATTACACGGCCAGCAAGAAAACTTTGCCTGTTGAGATTTTTGACAGCAAAACGTTAATAAATCCAAAAATTGTAGCAGACTCGCCAAATGTTTCTTGACGTTCAAATCTTTTTTTCCCTAATACAATTACTTCTTTAAACAAAAGTTCGACCAGTTCGGTGCCTGTTCCGTCGCATCTTGCGACTTATCTTTTCAAAAGGATCAGGAGGAGAATTTTTAAATGCGCGCGTTCGTTTTTTCGCAGCGTTCGTTTGTTCTCAAGTTCTCTAGCAAGTTCTCTGCGGCCGCTAAGTGCGTCTTATACGGGCGATGCACATAAAAGCTCGCGTGTGTGCATCAGTGCCTCTCGAGGCGAGAAGATATGCTCTATCTAGAAGGTTGCAGGAGGCATCGGTACGTGCACATATACGCTCGGTGCGCGAAGAGAACTTGTTAGCTGCCGCGGTAGACGTGTGTATAACCGGGAGGAGAGAAGAAAAATACGAACGTGCCAATTTTTTTCTTTTTTACACCTCGCACATATAACAGCCGCGTGCCGCGTGCGGAAAAATGCGCGTTCTTTCTCGGACGCGTTTATCTTCAAATCATTAACTTCGATTACATGCGATTCTCCGGTGATGTACCCAACCAGGATGTTAATTCTCACGATCCTCGTTGAATCACATTAGCTACAACGAGATTGCGAGAGAGAGAGAAAATGTTCATGGAGAACGCAGAAACGCGGTGAAGGGAAATCCACGCTCTCTTGTACAAACAAATAATAAAAAACTTATGAATTAATTAACCGACTCTAATGGGAACGTATCGACGTGTATAATTCGCGCGTAACACCTGCTAATTATATTAAAGAGAATATGAGTAACGGAAAAATCTCTGTTTTTATATGAAACAGTAATAATGTTTACTTACTTAAAAGAGAATAAACGCGGTGAAAGGAGATACGTACGTAGAAAAAATGCTAATTAAATGATGGAATTCTCTGTAAGAACAAAGATAAACAGGTTGCACACGAAGGTGGATGATGGTGTGTAAGTGTGTGTCCGCTTTAACTCTCTTGCTCGAGCTCTCTTCGACACTTCGACTATTCTTGAGCCAACACTCGGTACTTTGATTGAAGAGGATTCGAACAAGAGAGTGGAAACACTTGCGACATAACATCATCCGTGTCGCACATTGTGATTTGATCCTTACCTTCGTTTCTTTTCAGAAACAACGGAAATTTACTAGTTACAAAAAGAAATACAAGTTAAAAAATTCAATAAACGAAAAATACCATCGGCAGCAAGTCGCTTTTGTCGTCTGTTCGCGAAAATCGCGAACCGACGCAAAATGTGTGCTTTTTTTTCTCTTGAAAATAGATGCTTCTTTCCGGTGATACTTCCTCTTCAAAAAGAAGATCGCTTACTTAACTTTTATTCATAGGATTCATCGCCCGTTATACACTCTTCGCTCAAAGTTACGCCGCGTTAATCTCGCGTCAATGGAATTTGCAATAAAACCGCGTTTTCTCCGCGTACTAAAAAAAAAAATAGAAAAGAAAGAAGCAAGGAGCAGAAGAGTTTTTGACTCCGAGCAACTTCCGACACGCTCGGCAAATTACAACAACGCGAAAGAGGCAAGAATATAACTGCATTTTAAACAATAATACGTGCGCGCCGCGGAGTTAAGAAACCATGAGAAAGAGGAAGGAGAGCGAGAGGATGTAACTGCGGGACTGCGCTTGGGTTGCGAGGACTCCGACTGCGGGAAATTCCGCAAATTTCGCTCAGACGAGATGCGTGTGTAATTTTATAACAAATATTTGTTCTTTATCTTCAAGAAAAAGACGAGCGAGGGAAAACGTAGAAGCGCGTATAACGAACGAGAGATGTGAAAAGATCTAGTTGGAATATGAGAAAAACGCGCGCGCACGAGAGCTCGGGATTCCAAGAGAGCGGAGCGTTTAAACCGCAAAAAAAAAATAATTAATTTTGTGGTGCATACCGGACTCGCGTGTATGCATGCAAGTATAGCACACGCGTGCGTTTACGTACCCTATGGGCGCGCCGCGTGACTTTCTCAACGCGCCGCGCGGATTTTTAGCTTAGACGAAGAATTTCGCGATCGATCGGTTAAAACCGAGATTCGCGTGTGCGGAGTTCCTGTTCGCGTCCTCGCAATTCGTGGACAAAACAGGCGGACAAAGTAAATTTGAAATAGCGATTTCACACATGTTTAACCAGCAGAACGATCAAACTCGTTCGGATTTCTCATTTTAAATCACATGCGGAAACGAGCGGGTTTGCTTTTTATTTTAACAAGGAGGATAAAAATAAGCGTGGAATATTAAAACAGTTTTTAGCCGAAAGCTCGTTTTTCTTAATTAATTATTTAAGTGCGAGAGAAATTGAACGTAAAATCGACGTGGGCAAAACTAGGCGTGCGTTCAACTCTGATTGTTTCGAATGAGAATCTCATCTCTCGCGATCGCCACCCGTCTTCGAGAGAATCGATTTCGCGAATGTCGGAATATCAATAATAATAATTTAGCCGCAAGTTTCACGCTCGCGCACCGGTAAGGGCAAACCGAAAGGCTCTTTCGGGACTCCTTCGTTTCTTTGACGACGAGAATGCGATTGATATTTCTGCGTACGCATTATCGCGATCGCGCAACCCTCTCGTGCGCGCGCGTGTGTGTGAACGTGCTTATTTTCCGCCATCGAAAGGCGTGTAAGGTGATCGATCTCTCGCGTCAATTTCGCAAATTCCGACACACACGCGGAGGAGAAGGAAAAGCGGGCGGGCAAAAGCGAGAGAAAGAAGGCTTCCTTCGAGAGATAACGGAGGGGGAGGAAGGGGAGAGAGTGTGAGAGAGGGACGCAGGAGTACAGCAGGTACCTACCTACCTGCAACCTACCTGTGTTCTCCAGTCACCGATCGAACACTCGAGAGATCGGTCACATCGCCGATAGATTTCTTTCGCGGGTTCTCGTGCGCCCGATCGAGAAGATAAAACGATCGCGACGGTGTGGTTTTTTATCCCCAGCGGTGCGAGATACTCTCGGGACGATTATATACACGGACGAATTGAAGGAAGCGGCGATATGAGACGCTGGTACGTCAATTGACGATTTTGTTCCGCGCGAAACCAATAATGGATTGATCGAAGAGAAGGTACGCGATGTTCCTCTCGTGCATTGTGTTCGAACGATCACATTCACGTGTCGATTTCTCGATATAACAATTTTCGCACGATCTGCGCGAACAACCTAGGTGCGATCTACGCCACGAATCGATTCACGTTTTTTCTTTTTTTTTCCCCCACGAACGAGAACAGACACTGCAGGAGAGCGAGAATTGAATCGCTTCGATAAAGTTGACATATCGATAAATCGCGGCTTATTTTACGCTCGTAAAAACAATTGGAGGACTGTATTGTCGATCTGAGAACTTTTGCAGTTCTTTGTAGACGCGTACTTGTAAGTTTTTTTCCACGTAAAACGAATAAAAATGGGAAAAAGGATCGACGTGAAAGCGTTGAGAAAATGTTTGCTTAAATTGCGAAACGGAGTAAAAAAATCGGCGTTTAAAATCGGATACGAGAAAAAGCTGCTGAAAAAACAATCGAGCTAACAAGTGCGGAGATTCCGTGCTTGCCAAGGATCGTGAATTCCCCCCCGGTGAATGTAATAATAATCTCCATCAAAGCTCTCTTGAAACGCGCGCGAGCGCGCGTTGCTCTGAAATACCTCGGCGGGCCGATGGTAGAGAGGAGGTCCGTTACCCATGTTTATTCACGAGTACGCGAGGTGGAAGATTCGACTAGGATGTTTGCTGTGTTCAAATAGGTGTTGCGATTAACTCTTCAATTAATTATCGTCGTTCTCCGAGGAAAAAAACACGTGAATTTTGTTTTATATTTTGCGCTAAAACAACAAGGTTTTGAAACTTTTAATCGTGTTCGTTAACGTTCGATTGTAAAGAAATTGATTTTGATTGTTAAAAAAAAGAAGCTTAGAAAAATTACGAGATATGTGTTTCGGTAAATATATACTTTAAAATATGTCTGGAATTTATTGTATACAGTATAGTTGTTTTCACACTCACGTAAGGTTACTCCGGGATTCTTGTTGAATTAATTAACGCGCGATCGAGAAATAAAATAAACTCGATGGTCAACAAGTTGAGGAGAATCGCCGTGCATATCTTCGTTTTAATTTCAAATGAGCAATTTTTTGCGTCTGACTCTGTGACATTGATAAATGCCGTCGATTATCAGAATTTCGTTCTATATATAAATTACAACTGCGCGTTCCACAAACGAATCTAACCATGACGATCTTGAAACCGGAACTCGCTTCGATTTGATGCAACAGCTTCACGCGACAGCTAGAATAAATGATATTTAAGCGAGGTACGGGGTTTAACGATGTAAAAATGATAAATAGTTAATGGACACAATGATGGATGTTATTAGAAAGAAATATATACGAGGGAGGGAAAAAAACTGCATTGCCCATGACGATTCGCTATCTTTGCACAAAGTAGCGACGATATTCTCTTTTCTTTTTTTTTTTTCCAGATAATTGCGATCCTGCGTATATTACCAGCCGGATTAGCAATTACCGCATTCAACGATCTGCTTCGAATTCGACGGAGCGCGATCGTTCGCCGTCACAGGAGTGATCGAAAATCGCCGACTTGTTAGAACAATCTAGGCGACACGCAAATTATTATTATTTTTTTTTTTTACAGTAGCCTCTGAGAGTTTAAGAAACGAAGCATAATTTAGAGCATAATTGAAGCATAAATTTGTGTCGGAGACACAATGATTTAGTTTTTGTATATCTATTTTTTTATCAAGAGTAACGCGTGCAATAAAAATTAAGAAAAGCAAATAGATCGAGAGAGGATTTTGCGTCCAAAGTATTTTTAAAATCGATTACATCGTACTTTGAATTTAAATAAAAATCAGATTTGCGAGTACTATCACAGAGAAGACGGTCGCGAACGAATTCAGCAACACCGCCGGTGTTGAAAATGTACCGGCACGCGATCGAGTTCGGCGCAACGTCAAGCGAAAACTTGTGGAAATGGAATCTTGCGAATCGAGCGGAAAGCGCGAGCAATTGAGACATTGAAGAAGCGCAGTCATCCGTGAAAATCTCGAGTCGAGCGAGCGGCGTGATCGAAGAGAAGACGAAATTACAGGGAAATTACGGGAAATTATTTCCGAACGACAGAGAAAAGAAAAAGACAGAGTGAGGTACAATCACGACAAGAGAGAGAGAGAGAGAAAGACACGCGATTATTATAAAAGTCAACGATGCACAGCTGATTTCAATCGCGCGAGGAATTATGGAGGACGCAGTGACGGTCGATTCCACGGTGAGAAGTCACAATTCAAGTCACTCGAAGGAGTCGAAGGACTCGGAGTCAAAGCCGGAGAGTTGTCTGGAGTCGAAGCATTCCAAGGATGTCCTCATTCCGGAAAAGCAGCAGCAGCAGCAGCAGCAGCAACATCATCATCATCATCATCAACAGCCGCCGAGGCGCGCGGAGGATCGGCAGGATCTGCGAGCGATCTCCGAGATCAAGGACGACTCGAATTTGCTCATGTTCACGTCCTGCGGACAATTGTTGCTCGGTGAGTGTCAGAGAAAAAATTTCGATCAGCTTAAACGACGCGATGTTCCGCACATCAGTCGGACCAGTTTTTTTTAAACATTACTTTTAAACTCGAACTCCCGTTCTTTGGACGGACACAAGTGCTTCACAGATACAATCCTTGTGTGTGTGTGTGTGTGTGCGATTAATTAATTAAAACAATTAGTTTCGCAACGGGATACAGGCAGTAATTATAGCGGTGGATATTACTGTGCGGCAAAATTCGTGCGTGCGTTTCGAGAAATCACGAAATGTATGTGTAAATACATAAATCAGAAATCTGTACGTAAGAGTGAAAACATTTCACTTAGAAAGTCGCGCACATGCAACTTATTTTGCGCGATTGCGAGGCACAACGATGTTATTTAAAAAAAAAACCCTCCATTCAATTTGTTACCTCGTTCGAATCAGGGCGAATCAGGTAACGCGCGATTGTTTCTGTCGATGCGCGTATTGCACGATATAATTATCGTGCGAAAGCGGAGTTCGATTCTGCACGCGAAATTTCGCTCGTTAATCAAACGTCGCCGACGTGATCAGGGATTATTTCAAGCATGAATGAGACTTGGCCTCAAAATAAAACGCGAAGTTAAAAAATCAAGAGCAATATGTTCTATATATATAATATATAAAAATTTATATAATTTATATATTATACCTAAAAAAATTTAAATAATTTATAAAAAAATATGTATGACTTTTCCGAAAAATTGAAGAAATGGATAAAATTTTGTTTCGTGTTACTTTGCATTTTCTTAGGTGTCGTTCTGGTAGTCTTCGGCGTTCTGGTGCTCGTCCACGGCGCCGCTTTGGGCGGTTCCGGTGCAGGACTTTGGGCGGGCGCGGGTGCCCTAGTTGCCGGTTCGCTAGGAGTGGTTGCAACTTTAGCAACTTCGTCCAGTAAACCAAATTCTGCTTTCTCGTCCGCTCATCTCGCATCCAGCCTGATCGCTCTTGCCCTCTCGAACATGGCAGCCATTACAGCTCTGACGGCGGTTGTCAGGGATGCGCAGAGAACACCGGAAATGCCACTTCTCACCCTCTCGGTACATCTTCTTTAATAATTTTATTTACGAATAAAAACTCAATATTGAAATACGCGATATTTTAAAATCTTTGGCTTAGTTTTGATCTCGCGCGCTTCGCATTTGTTTAAAATGCCTCGCTGCGAATAATCGGCCGTGTTAGGCCGGCCGATCGGATTGACCGGTTTTGGCAAACATGGCTCATGTCCTGATGAAACCGTTTGACCGCCGGAGAAAGTTTCCAATGCCAAGGCTAAAACGCGGTCAGGTCTCGCCAGCACCATGAAATTCCACGGATCGCGCGGCTGTGGAACGTATAGGAAATTACCGTCGTGTGTGACTCGCGGGCAGATTTTGCGCTAAATACTCGAGTTAGCGCGAGCATTAGCGCGCGCGTCGTAATAAACATTTTTCTCGTGAAATTCTTCTTGAAATGTTCGACTTATCGTTGCAATTTATTTAAAAAAAAAATAATAATTTTGACAATTGTAGTGTTCTTGAAGTTTTTTTTATTTTTATTGTTATTTAACATATTGCTTCAGGAACTTGTGCACAATTTCTTGTTTTTGATGGACTTTTTTAATAAAAAAAAAAAAGTAAATGATAGTGATGAGATCAATAGATAGAAGAAGGAATTCCTGTATACGTTTAAGGTTGACAACAGCAACGAGGTGGTGGAGGTGGACGACGGCTTGTCGGGTTTGCTGGCGAGCATCGGCCTGCTGGTGGCTAGCGTAGCGGAGCTGCTGGTGTCCGGCTACAGCTGCCTGACCTTGACACCGAAATTGTGCGGCTGCTTGCGAGCGAACGCCGCGGACGAGACGGCATTGGCGAGCGACGGCCATCTGAAGACGCACAACATGGTCCACCAATGGGTCATCGCGCAGAATCACGTGCCCTCTAAGAACCAACAGCCGCCGTTCTACGTGGTGCGGCAGATGACGATGCCGATGCATCCCATTATTCAAGTAAGCGACCTGTTCTCCCATGACCTCTAACAATCGTGACCTTTCGTTTTTGCTTGGGATGACGGGAGAGTAGGGAGATAGGTCAGTGACACAAGCACGCTAGAAAGTTCAAGCAAGAAGAGAAACTCGCGCAAGTGAAACTCTTTGCGCGCTTTATCGTATCTGAGTGTGCAACAACAACAAAAAATCTTGCATCGTAGAAAGACCGACGCGTACAAACAAACATGTTTATTGGAGCAGACGACATTTGTGACGGAATTGTTGCATAACGTAACTTCGAAATAAACGAGAGAAATTATATGCGGGATATAAGGGACACGGGCGGGTTTGGGTCAATTGTGAATAATTGCACGTTGCTTGAAAGAGTATATATAACATTAAAAAAAAAATAGCGCGCGAATTTTGTAACACACAAAACAAGCATCTCTACAGTTCTTGCGTTTGTAATGTCTGTAATAAGAAAGACGGCGGAATGACTGTAATATAAAAGGATGCCGCGCAATTACAGCCGCCGTACGGCATCTCACCGGCGCCCGGCAACTTTCCGCCCGGAGGATTCGTGCCCGCTGGAACTCTTCCTATGCCCGCACCGACGCCGTATGCTGCCATGCCCGTTCTGTCCCACATGCCCGCGTACGCAGGACGACCACCGTCTCAATTGGTGAGCTTTCGAGCATGAAGCGGGGCGCAATTCTAACACCTTAATAAATTGGCTAAAGTTATATTAGGTTTAATTCATAAAATAATGATGCAGCTGCGACATATGTACTAACAAGCAATCCCGGATTTTAATCAGAACTTTAATTAGTTTAAAGTGACATAGCTCGGTGTCACACACAAAAGATGTCGCGTAAAACCATCTCCTTTGGACACGCCTTTTAATGCAACTTCTGCTTTTTGATCTTCTTTACTAATCGCGAATGATAATCTGTTTGTAATCGATCGTTTGAATCTAGTTACGTACGAAACACAAACGTCACTCGAACGCGAATACGGAGGAATCGGAGAAAAAGCGGGAGACCAAGCACGAGTCATCGAAAAAGACGTCATCGATCGGCGGCGAGGATCAAGTGGATCTGGCACAGACCTATACGGGACTGGACAAGAAAATTTCCGAGGAATTTATTTCGATCGCAATGGATCCGGATAGAAAATCGAAGGCTTCGAGTCATCACGGCAGCGAAATTGGAACTACGAAAACATTTTGATGATTTTGATTGTTTGAAAGTTTTTTTTTTACATGTATATTCGCGACTGTCCTGAGAATGTTATTGCTCTAGGAGATTGTGTTCCATCAAATTTCTCGTGAAGCAGAGAAAGATTGAGGTGATCTTTGCATTAATCAAATGAATTAAAGCGTTTACCATATTGTTAGCGCGAGATATCCCGAAATTGTTGAGATTTGTGCTTCCAATATTGTGAGCGCTTCCGGTTTTTTTTTCTATTGAGTAATTTTTAAAATGATAAACACTAAAACTAATAACGTACGCATAATGTTCGTAAAACCTTAGAAGTAACAAACACGTATAGTTATATACTTTACATAGTAATATATGAAGCTTTTACGTATATAAGTAGTTATATCGCGGTTCTTTGTTTTCGGAATATTGTCCACGTCTTCCACACGGAAACGGACAAGTTCTGCAGTTACCTGACGATTACCTGATACACATACTCGATCTATTTGTTTTTTTTTTTTTTTTATACTTCTTTAATAGAAGTTTAAACGTCTGCTTTATTTAGATAACGTTTTGATTAATAAAATATTTTTATTTACAGCGCAATTAAAAACGAACGACTGTACATTGTAAGTACTTCGTTACGAGAGCTATTGCAATAAATAAAATTACGATGTTATGTTATATATATATATTATTTGATAGTCAGCTGCGTTTTTTTTTTTTAATTTTAATTTCTTTATTTTTAAAATATACTAAATATGTTATTAATTTACATAGTTATTATGTTGTACAGTCACGGCTTTCTCTGCTGGCATTAGCTTAATCACGGTTATGTATATAACATATATTTAAATATATATTTTGTTATATAATATTACACATTGCTTGAAATTAACTTTTGTCAAGCAGCGTAATGTTCCAAGTGATGTAAAATGCGCGCTTTGAAGAAAAAAAAAAGGAAAGAGAATAGTCAATAAAGGCACTCATCGAATTACAGGATACATTTATTACCACTTGCGTTAACTGATTAACATTACAGAGTTATTTCATAAAATCTCGTTCGTGTAAATATTTGTCTTTTAATTACGTCAAATATATAACAGTTATATATAGATAATAAATAATACATAAAGTAGAGTTCGTATAAAATAAAAAAGTTCAGTATTGTGTATAAATATGCATGCAAGCTTTTTGTATACGTTATTAACACGTGTGAAATAAATTATGTCGCAGACGCTAAAAATTATCCGAACAACGCGCCAAACTTCTAAGTACCGAGAGACCGAGTTTCTACACATCGATGAGCTTGAATTGCATCGGCGACATTGTCGTGTTTACTAGTTGCGTCTCGAACTTGAGCGGCTCGTGATGCCATTCAATCCGGAAGTTTCGCGCAATCTGGAAGAAACAAATGTGCGCTTCTTTTAACACGTTTTCTTTTAATTGACGTGCTTTTTTTTCTTTTCTTCAGACGTTTATCTCTGATGAAGTGATAATCTAGTTGTCATAATTGATCGATTGCAGAAGCACACACACGCGCAGTGCTAAAGATATTTTAAAGAAAAATATACAAACTGCCAAGAGCAACGTCTCAATTTCCATTTCGGCAAATCTCCGGCCGATGCACATGCGAATACCGAATCCGAAAGGCATGTACGCGAACGGATGCGACTTCTTGAATAACGAGCTCTTCCGCAACCATCGTCCGGGCAAGTATTTATCCGGTTGCGGAAACTGCGTGGGATCCATCGAGATCAGGTGGTGACAGGCGATAGTGTTAAACTGAAAAGATACGAGCAAGGGCTATTAAGTGAGTAGTGTTTTTGTTTTTGCACACTCATCATGAGATGGTAAGAGAACAAACGTACCCCTGCTGGTATTCTGTACCCTCCTATGGAAACGTCCTGTTGCACGGTTCTCAGGATGCTACTGGTAATGGGTAAAATTCGCATGGACTCCTTAATGCAGGCCTTCGCGTACTTGGTTTGATTCAGGACGTCCATCGTAATAGGCGAATCTTTGTGCGGTAACAGGGTCGTTACTTCTCTTCGCAGCTGTTCCTGCACGTCTGGACTGATTGCGATGTGATACAGCAGAACGGCAGCCGTGTTGCCGACCTGAAGAGATCCATATTTATTTACACTAATGGTCGTATAATTGTTTTTTTTTTCATAGAATTGATTTACTTCTGCACAGCTTCTGAAACGAAATTGCGATCTCTTTTACTATATGAAATAAATTAACATTGATATGTTTCTTAAGCCACATCGGTGGTCGATGTGGCTTAAGAAACATATCAATGTTAATTTATCTCATATAGTAAAAGGGATCGCAATTTCGTTTCAGAAGCTGTTCGTTTATCAGTGTGTGTGTGTATGTATCGATAATAAATGTCCCCGGAGACAAATCTCGCGGTTACCGTATCAATGCCGGCTATTAGCATGTCCGACGCCATTATGTGAGCCGTTTCCTCGTCAATGCGCAAAAGTTTCTGCAACACGCTACTATCTTGCGTATCGTTGTGCGTTTTTTGTTGAAGTTTAGCCTGCTCGATGTATTTTTGAGTAGTTCTGAAATATAAATAAATGCAGTGAGAGGAATACGGCGAGCGCGTATACGCGAGTACACTCTGTATATTCAAACGTATTTGCATACTCAGTAATTATATCCAGCAAATAGAACAGTCGCTTTAGATCCGGTGTGTTGTAAATTTTCCACATTGACGGCAAGTTTTCTAAGCGGTGCAGCAGGTGGAAAATTTCAACTACGGAATTAATCATTACTTGCGGTTCCGAGTCCGGGGCGAGATTGGGATTCAAACAACCCAATCGGCAATTCATCGCGATCGTGCTCGAGCCTGTTGCAAAAATAATTACACATCGGAAACTTGTTATTACGCGCAAAGAAAATGTTGATTTTTCTGCCACCAGTTTCAAAAAGTCAGAATTAACGGACTTTGCACGATGAACAATATTAATTTCATCTCATTCGGGTTGTCAAAATAAATTTTCAAACGCATTTGCGCGCTTACACTCCAAAGCCCACTTGAACATTTCGTTCTTGAAGTTGCTCGGTAATTCTTGAGTTTCGGGATTTCGCAACGATCTCATCATCTTCACGAATTCGTGGGTCACCTCGCTAATCTGCGAGATGTGCGGTTTAATTGCCTGCGGTTGCATCATGTGCGCATTCACTTTGGTGCGTAACTCCTGCCACGGTTTTCCCTGACTGAAGGATGAAAAAAAAAACAAAAACAAAAAACATGAGCGACAGTAGAAAAGACGGCGCATTACGCGTGTAATATTTTCATATTGCAGAAAATTGCACGAAAAAAAAAACGCAGAGAAATAAAACGAAACAAGACTTTGTTTTTGTCTTTTCTTTCTCTCGTCACATTCCTCATCAATTATTTCTTCCAAGTCAGGCTGACTCTGACCTTACTGCGAGGCCGTAATTTCCACGAAAGATATGTTCCCTGTTCTTCTTATAGTGAAGCAAGCTTTCCAAAGAAATCCGCATCGGCCATGGACCGTCCGCGCGATACATGTTTTCGCACAGCTCCGGCGAGAACAGATAGACGCACGGTCGACGATTCAACAAGCCGTCCACCTTTACGATGTCTCCGTATTTCTTGTGCAGCTCGCGGAATTGCGTTAGAGTATCCATGTTACCGAATTCACCTGTTGTTCACGTTCGTCACGTTTTAATTTCGTTATCTTATCTCTATTGTGTCAATCCAAGTCGCACGAATTCGTCACGTTAAGATCAAAGTAAAAAAAAAAAAACACACGCACACCGGAATATAAAATATCACGTGTATATTTAACCCTTTGCTAATACAGACACGGGTCTTCCACTTAAAAGTTTTAGTTTTTGTTAAACGCTTTTATCTTCAAAACTAGAGATTGTTTTTGCGTGCGTTTATAAATTTTACATTTAAATCTTTTCTCGAACACAAAATACGACTGTAGATCGAGCAAATAACAGTTTCAAGGCGTGTGAGGAAAGAATTTTCTTACCTATGTGAGGTATAAATCTAAACCAATTGCCAAATAAAGGTATTGCTCTTGGACCGGGAATATCTTCGGTTGGCCGCGCGTATTGCAACAACTCGTCTTGCGTTCTTTCGTTGAGCACCGTCGAAAAGTTACTTTTCGTCAGTCCGGCGCGACGTTGCATATGCAATATCGAATGTGAGACGCTGAGGAATTTGGCGCGCGTCATTTTAGTAGATTTTTGTGGCTTTATATTCTGTTTCGCAATTTCAAGAGATTCAAACTTTTCATCGGTTACGTATGTGTGTTTCTTGTATTTCCTTGTATTTGCTTGTCGCGAATCAAACAACGACTGACTTTTTGTTTACTTGTTGCCTCTCTGATTTCGGCTTGCTTGTTTGTTTCTAACTTTGAATGTCATATCTATCTACCCTGTTCTGATGTCCCATGTGTTATTGATAATGAAGAAAACACGACTGTTGTACAAGAGTTGAGAGAGAATTTTATCACTCTCGCGATTAAAATCGTGATTTTGAAACCGCGATGAAGGTTTTAAAATAGTTTTATCTACAACAAAACGTCTCGTCTTCAACATTTTAAGATCCACAACTTTAAGACGCGATCTTAAATATTCGAGATTCGATTCTATCGCACGTGAATATCGATCTTTCATTTCGAGAATCGACGGTGCCGATACCATCTAGCGCGAAATAACAAAGCCGTCGAGAAGGTGCTCGTTACGGTTTTGTAACTAGATGGCGACTGCTGCTTATCGCTTCGACTTCGATTCATTTCGATGCGAGATATATCTCTACACACACTGAGGTCTCGTATCGATTTTGCATCGAAGTTGTAGAGAAATTTCAAACATTTAAACAGATTAAAATATTTATAATTAACAGCTGTCCTCTTTTTTGTAAATGCAATTATTCATTTATTTATATATCTTGATAAATGTACTGTGCAAACATATGTGTATACACAATATATATAATATTTACACAAATAGCGAACACAACTTATATTATTGTTGTGTACACGTGCAACTTTTTCTTATACCTGTAGATATTATCATTCAGTAACGATCTCTACATCTCGTATAGGTAGTTTTCCTTTATTCGCAATATCCACGTTATGAGGATGTACACATATAACATATACATATAAGCGACAGGGGAAGGTTTCTATGGTAACATTTACCGCGAAAATGAAAACACATGTCCGCGAGTCCGACAGCCACGTTCCGACTTTGCACAGCGGTCTGCGAGTTTTTCTCATCGTGGGAAAATGTCTTATCGCGATTTACGGAGTACGTAAATGTTTGAACACATGTATTTCAGACACGCGTATTATACGTATGTATGTAGTTGAGCAAAAATTCCATCTAACATGAAATTGTGAACGCGCGATCTGTTTCACGATAGATTTCACGGAGATGATGCGGGTGCTGGGCTATCCGAGGCTGATCTCTCTCGCAAATTTTCGCGCGCCAAATTTCCCTCTGGTCGCGGAAATTCTTGTCTGGCTGGTGAAACGTTTCGACCCAGATGTCGATATACCGAGCGATCACGAGACCGAGGACCAACGCGTGGCACTGATACGCAGCGTCGCTGAATTTATGGTATAAACAGATGTCACATAAGTATAGCTTTTTCGTTTTCTTCAAAAATATGGAAGTATTTTTACTAAATTAATAAAAATTATTACCAACATATCGCTTGAAATATATCGCGTATTTATTTTTTATATAACATATGTATATATTAATTTTCTGTACGTATCTTTAAGATACTTAGAGATAAGTTCGTTAAATGTTTCTTCGATAAAAGAAGACATTAGTGAAAAAGAACCTTCACAGATATAAAATAGAACGTATGAAACAATTTACATGTTTAATTAAATAAATGTTTGTTGCGCAGGAAAAATTTTAACGATATTCTATCTACACAGGCCGTGAAAACGAACGTGAGGCTAAACACGAAGAAGCTGTATCAAGCCGACGGTTACGCGGTGAAGGAAATGTTGAAAATAACCACATTGCTGTACGACGCGCAAAATAGCACCAGCATCGAGCAAACTCGACCGAATAGCAATCAGAGTACGGTAAACTTCGACATATCTGATAAAATCAACGAACTGAAAACCACCCGGCAGCTCGCCAGTCAGTTAACCATCAATGGGGCAACTCTCTTTGATTTGCTTGGCCGGGAAGTGGAGCTTCGCGAGATTCGCAATACCAAGGTTGCTCGGCAATTCGATACCTCGGAAATAGAAGTTGCCTTAAAAGACGTTATCGAGAGCACGCGTAAAGAAATTGACGAGACCAAGAAGCAAATCGATAATGTTAAGGTAACAATTATTTTATACTCACGTATTAAAATTATGATCAGTGAGAAGAGAGTTTGTTTTCTCTTTGCACAGCAAATTCTTTTCTAGAGTTTCACAACAAATAATTAATTAACGGAAAATGTATTCGAATTTATTTCTACGGGAATTAATTGCGAAAATTTGTATTTTCAAATTTATTTCTCACAGGATACGGAACAGAACTTGGACACGAGAATCGAGAGACGACGGACGGAACTCGATAGAAATCAAAAGAGACTTCAGACGTTGAAAAAAGTTCGTCCGGCATTCATGGAGGAATTTGAAAAGCTCGAGGTTGAATTGAGAACTTTGTATGACGAGTATTTGCAGAAATTTCGTTATCTGGCGTATTTGGAACACGTGCACGAAGATGCGGCCAAAGCGGAGCAAGAACGATTCGAAAGACGGTAATGTGTATCTGTCAGAAGCGCGCGTTTCTTTAGTTGGAATTTTAATTGTATGCAAAGAGAACTATAGAAATTTTTTTATATATGCGTATATAACACATAAATTTTTTAATTATTTACTTCTTCTCATTAACAGGCAAGCCGCAACGAAAAAGCAACTGGAGCAAATGAGAGCCGAGGATTCGAGTTTCGAAAGTATGATGGAAGGAAACGATTCTATATTCAACACGAATCTTCAAGAATCCTTAGTTACTCCCCTTACAAATCCCGAGGCTGCGTCGGCAGAAAGAACTGCCGGTCAGTCCGCTCAGGTCAAACCAAGTACGTAACAACAATCTACTTTATATTAATAGAAAAAAAAAATTTTTTTCATCCTGAAATAACAAACTGCGCACATTTCAGATACCGCGAGAGCGTCGAAGATGCAATATACTCAGCGGCGTATTTACGGCAGCATGTCCGGACGGCAAAGAGGCACGATTCAAGAATCGAATGTCAGTGACGGCTCGCTGGACAGCGACAGCGATTTACTGATTGACGGCGATCTCGACGACGACGATGACGAGGATCTTCTGAATTCCGTCGGCGCCGCGGACATCGCCGGCTACAAGGCCGGTCAGGAAAAGCGATCTGTCAGCAAGATAGACAGACACTCGGACGATGATTTTTAAGTAAGGTAACATGGTTTCTTTATTGACGTACACATATATATATATATCGTTCCAGGGTTTTTCTCGTAAGATACAACAACGGAAACTTGTAATAAAGAAAAAACTATGTATTTGTAACAAAAATACGTCAAATTACAAACTTAAAACCACGCAATGCAATATAACTCGTAATAAATATATGTGATATAAATTCGAAACATATTTATAATATTATAAATATGAAATATATGTAAGGAAAGAGTTCCATGAAAAGAGTTTATTCAGCGCCAGATAACAGAAAATTTCTGCATTACATTTTCCTGCACTTCACTTTTGGAGAAACTTCTTTCCATAGATATATTTGTATGCCAACAATATATTTAACGTTTTAAACAGATCAAATGGCTGTGAAAAGAAAACTTAAATGTTTGAAAATAACTATGTCGTAGTTCCTCTAAGAAACAAAGAAAAGAGAGAGACAGGTGCGTACATGTATATTGTCCTATTATTATATTTATTCGTTTCGCCAACATAATTTGTCAATGTCGAATACGTTTTTCGAGCACCGATCACATGTATGGTCTTTAACTTATCTCTTAAATGTCGTGTACGTATTAACGTACGTGTATACACATATATACATAAATGTGTGGGCGTATGCGTGTGCGCGCGCGTAAGAAATGTGAACCTTCATAGTTTTTTACTAAAGTAGAAAGACTTTGCTGTGTGTGTGAGTGTGGTCGGTTAACACAGCGGAGTGTTAAGTATCGATTTTTGGCTGCAGGTAAGTAATCTACAGTATTTGAAACGCGTTCTTTTATTTTATTTATTTATTTTTTTTTTTTTTACTAAGTTCGCTTGCATGTGCAACTTCATCATCGACTTGTGTGTACTCACTTGTGCGTATGAAAGATTCGATGGAAAGATCTTTAGCATTTGTTACTTTGAAATAATCATCGTTTGCTCCAGAGAGCAATAATCGAAAACAAAAATAATAGAACCCAGTGTGGCAAGTCAACATATCTCATGGATTTTTGTCCCTCTATAAAATGAAATAAATAAACGAAACAAATATTGTCTCCCTCTATATAAAAAAATCAAACTTCGCAAACTTTTCTATATATAATATAGATATTTTTTTTTTTTTTTATTGGAACAAAATTCACGTTTTAATGAATTGAAATGTCCTAAATCTCTCCGACGAATTGAATCTGAAGTAATATAATATTTCCTCGAAAATATTATACGTGTTTCTAAGCTGTCTTCGTAGATCGTATGTTTCTCTCTCTAATGTAATCCTAAATACATATTATACATACATTTCTCTATGCTAATTGTTGATTCTATGAGATATGCGTAAGATACAATGTACGGATTTACAAGTTACTTTAAACAAAAACGAGAGAAAATTTTACTCGAAATACAAGAGCAAATATCTAACGTTGTGTGCTCACACTGTATTTTATCGCCAGTTTTGTTTTCTCTATTTTTAGCCCGTGATTTAGGCCTTCCGTAATAACAACTCCTTCTCATTCAACAACTGTACGATTTGTCGCAAATGATTACATTTGTTGTGCGAAGAAAAGTTGCACGACACCAGATACAAGAATTTGTATAAAATTGTGTGTAAGAGAGAAGCACTACTAATGTAGCATCAAAAAAAAGAGAGACGAAACTCGTCTCTCTCTTAAGACTTTTCCAGCAGCCATTCAGAAATCCGTCACGTAGAAAAATATGATATTAATTCGCGTTTTCAGTTGGAAACGCTGCGGTCATTTCTTTCAGGTTTTTTGTTCTTAAAACGACAGTCTCTATTAATTCCCGTTATTAGGCGTTTATCCTCCTCTGTGTTTCGCAAAATGTAAAAACGCAGTCCACTGTGTGAGAATTATATCTCGCAACACGTGAATTTTGCCAAAAAAAAAAAACAAAAAACAAAAAACAAAAAAACAGATGTTCTCTGTTGCGCGCGGCTTTCAAGTTCTAAGAGACAAGAACTAAGAGCCGCCGTAATTGTAGAAATAGGTCCTTGCGACTTTCGGCGTACCGGTAAAATTGCCAATGTCCCACATTATTTCTATCATGGTCTTTCGCTACCTGACCGACTTGCCGACAGGATTGACTTTGATTCGCGGCGTTAACACCGGGACCGGGTCGAGATCCGGTAGCGAACATTCGGCGCGCAGCTCCGTCCACGTCTTGTCGACGTTCGCGGCAAGCCGATCTCTGTACTTATAGGCCGTCCTGTCGACCGTAGACTGCGTTTTGATACAGTCGTCGCCGCCGAACTCGCAGACGCGATAATGGTGCAGAATGGCGGCGTCGGAGGGCACGTTCAGTGTTCCGTGACCCGGGATGAACTCCCAGACGAAGTGATTGCCCGCTTCCACCACATCCTGCGGCTTGCATATGTACTTGGATCGTTGCTTGTGCGGGTGCAACTTGGTTCTACGTCGCGTTTTCCTCAGAGTGATCAGACCGGCTTCGGTGGGTGTGTGGCTGGTCGCGATGAGCGGGTCGTCGGCCCATTGCAAATAAAAGAAAGCGTTTTGAAAGGAAAATGCGCCTGTAGATCTGACGTTGATCCGATTCCCCATCCACCTGTATAACAAACAATTAACGCAACAAGAAATAGCAAACGCTTTTTCTCTCTTTTCGACAACACAATAATTAGATAATTGCAGAGTACAAGATATCGGTTTTTGTGTCCTTTGTTGGAAATTATTAGAAAACGTTTTTTTTATGTCGCTTGATTCTACAAATGCGTTAATATGTCTTTGCACAATTATCTGTAATCTACGCCGTCTGCATAAAAGTACAGAATGGTATGTACTCGTCGAGATCTACGAGCGCGACGTACTCGTACTTGTACATAGATCGATAGAGGCAATCGTTAAGCGCCGCAAACAGGCCCTCCGTGCGAATTTCCCGTTGGGAAATCATGTCGAGATGATGCCACGGCAGCACAGTAACTAGATCCTTGGTCTCGTAATATTTCAGCGCGCAACTGGCCGCCGCGCCCACGGTATCGTTATACAGAGTGACGTGGGTTGCGCCCAGAAGTCTGTGCAACTCGATAAATTCCACTAGTTGCAGGACCTGTTATAACACATGTGTTTAAATGCACCAGATAGTGACAATGCAACTCCGTTGCAATCTGCGAAATCGCATGCCGTATTTTATTTCGCACCGTGTGCGACGAAAAACATTCAATTCCGCGTGTTTGAATGTCCCAAAGTGATATTGCATATTATTGCGCGATATTATACGATATTGTTGTGCGTAAGCGAAGTAAAATTAATTATGCCGCGATTATGTCGCTTCTTATTGTCTGACATTCGCGCGGCAAAAGTATTTCCCCCCCGATAAGTGTAAGTAGTAGCGAAACTCATTTTTTATTCAACGGCGCACTAGCTGCTTCAATACAAATAACATACCCTGTTGTAATAATAATGAAGAGGTTTGACGCAAATAGCTAGAGCTTCTTTGTTATTCGCGCGGCTTTCGTGGCGATTCTGAATGAGAATGCGATTCGTCGGGGCGGCTCGCAGTCGCGCCACGACGCTGACTGCTTCCGGCACGTTCTCCGTCGTCGGCGATTCTTTGGGCAACGGACAAATCACGAAGCAGGCGCTGTACTTGAGATTCCAATTTTCCCGGATCACCTGAAAGAGGTCACGGATAGATGATTCTCGTCGCGTTGCCCGAGCACAAACGACGTCGAAAATTCTATGTCTGGTGTACCTTAACTTTGGCAGCTACTGTTACCGAGGCAGTGACGTTCCCACCGTTTTGCTGTCGATACCACAACCTGCACCAGACGCGCTCCGGGCTTCTGGTCTTGGTAGCGCTGATCACACGCACAACACCTTGACTTTTGCCCGGCGGCAAGCCGGCGCCGTTAACTTTGTCCCGATCGTCGAAGTACGCCGAGTAAACGAAGAATTTGAACCTGAAAGAAACGTACCGCGTGTCGTCGCCTATTCAACTCTCCAGAAGAGCGCGGATATTCGAAACACACGCAACACACAGTAAGTTATTTCGTAAATTTAAGAAATTAGAAAAGAAACAAGAATACACGTGTGCTGGAAAAATAGAAAGAATTGAAACGAGAGGAAACATCAACGCCGTTAATTATGGCGATAATTATCGCACGCAAACCGACGAACCTCGTGTTGGTGACTGGCAACCATTCGGCATGCGTGACCTTCAGATTCTGATCTAGCTGTGGCAAACGGGCCTCCAAGCTGGGCGGTAAGCTCGGTAAGCCACGTGGATCCGTGTGTACGGTCTTCTGTGCCCCATCCTCGCCGTGAACTAATAAACCAACGTGCTCGTCAAAGCTACCCTTCAAACCTGCATAATCCTCGGCCTGGGAACATCAAAGTTGTGATCACTCTCTTACTCTCCGTCCGATATCTCATAACTACATATTAATCGCATGTTAATCCTGATTGTCAAAAAAAAAAAACAAAAAGAAAACAAGAGAAATATCCTCGTCGCTAGTAATCGCGATATCACTGATGTAAAAAAAAAAATCACGCGCGAGGAACTCGCGGCGACGAACACGCGACGAAACCTCAGAAATTCAGCTCGCGAGTTCGAAAGAGAGTTTAAAACCCGGAGATTTTTAAGAAACGGTCGACTTGCGAGAAGAAGGAGGAGAGTTTCGAAGCGCGTGGCTTCTCTCTTTCTCTCACCCCGGCGAGGTGATGCCTCGACGGAAGAGATGTAAACGGATGAAGAAAGTTCCGCGGGATCGAGCAAACTAATTTGTCAGGTGGCCGCTCACTCGCATCCGTTTAAACTTTTCTTACGTCGCTCGTGTGTCTTTTCCACGTTGGGGGCGTCTCGTTGTCTCCCGGCGGCTGTTTCTCCTTCGTAGCTTTCTTCCGCGGGGGAGGTGAATCATTGTCCCGCGGCAGACGGCGAGGGTGCATAAACTGTATACGCGAGGCGCGCACGCGCGCGCGCGTTGCAACAGGCATCGCGAATAAGGGAAAGGTAGTAGAAGAGAACGGGGGCCGGAAGACGTTCCGCCGAAAAATCGATGTCATATTGTATGGTTTGGCCCCAAGTTTCCGACCTTTTTCCTGCTCGACTCCCGACTATATGTTTTTACTTTGCTCGTGTTTTTCGCGGAGAGAAACGAACGACGTACAAAGTCGCCGCTTCCTTGAGCCTCCCCGAGGAGGAGAGGCTTGCGGTTTTCAGTGGAAAATACTTTGAGAGGATTATATTGCTCCGAAGAGAGAGAGAGAGAAAGGGAATATAATGGATAAAGGGATTAACGCGGCGCACACACACACACACACAATATACGTCGCTCTCTTTGTACTTGATATAAATATTGCAGAATCGTTCCCCGTAGAGAAAACTTTCTTTACAAATAAATTTTAGTATTATAAATCTTGAAACTTACTTAGTCCTCCGTGCAGCTACCGCGAGCTCTCTTCTTCTTATGAAGATAATATTTCTTGTTTCTCGTGCTAGCGCGCGCGTTGTTGTACGCGCGCGCTCTCGTTTTAATAAACTATAATGCAAAAAGTGGCGCGAGCTCGTACCTCGTTCCCCAGCCGCATTTTTATTTCGTTAGCAACTTGATCATTACACGCATTAATATGCTAATTGGGTAATTTATTTCGAAGCGGCTACGCCACGCGAAGTAAAATTCGCTCCCGAGAGAAAAAGGGAAAAGAGAATTTCTGAATAAAAAATAAAAAAAAATTCTCTCGGACTTCCTTTTTGTGTTCTCCCGTTACCGGATATCCCGTCGGTTCGATTACCAGAAAGGAAACCGGAGAAGATGTTTTCCGGAAAGTTACTTTTAAGAATTGTGCGCCGCGGGCACGGGAATTCGAGAACCCTGGGCTCTGTGCCCAAGTTTCCTCCATTCTCTTCGTCTCCGTTCATAGCCGCCAGCCATTGGTATAATTACGAGAGTTAAATGCCCGAAAGATTTCTATCTTTTCGCGTCGCGGAAAATCGGAAACAAAGTTAAATACCAAATTATCGGACTTCGCTAATTGCTCCGCGGATATTGCGCTCTCGACGCGACTTCGTAACTTTTATTTCTCCATCGCGATGAACAACATACGCTTGTTTTTTTATTTTATCAATATATCGATACGAAATATAGATAGTTTATATATCTTTATTTGAGGATAAAAGTTATCTCCGCGACTCGCTTGTCTTTCACATTGAGCGTTTCTCTCGAGTGGCGCGCGTAACAGCGAGGAAGTATTATTTTTCGGACAACGTGCGCGAGGAGAAGAAGAAGAAGAAGAAGAAGAAGAAACTAGGAATCGATTTCTTGTCCGGAAGGAGGGAAAGAGCAATTAAAGTGGCGTCGTTGTGTGGGATCGGCTGAGGAGCCAAGTTATATAAATTGTTACGGGAGAGAGGGAAAGAAGAATAATAAAGGAGAAAAAGTGAGAGAGAGAAAGAGGACACAGAGCTCTCCTTTATATCTCTAAAAACTTACTCCCACTTCGCCGTAATCCGGACGATCGGGCGCAGCTGGCAATCGATGACCGTTCCTGTGGCGCCCGAGTACGCCGGTGCTGCCAATGCTCACGCCGCGCCTCTCGTCGATCAGGAATATCTCCGTGAGGACGATCAGACCGAACACGGCGAAGAACATGACGACGAGCATGAACGACAGATTGGCTCGCTCCTTAAGAACGCCGGCGTTCGCCCGGTTTCCGCCGGATCCTGATCTCCGGCTCGAGCCCATGCTCGAGGGAAGGCTCTGCGAAAAACGTGACACACAATCAAGACACTTTCTTCCGAAATTTTCTTCGCAAAGTGTCACATAAGCACGTGGACCCCGATCGCGCGCGCGCACACACACACACAAGTTTCGAATTTCGCGATATGTTTTGTTAATATTCAAAACCACTCGTTCTCTCCGGCACGAAATTCTCTCCGCAATCCATTCGACGTGGAGTTCAAAACGTCGGGCCCGGGAAACTACGTTTCGCGCGCAGCGAGGCGAGTAAAACTGCCATTCGATATCGTCCCTCGACGTGAATAAACAAATCCATCCCCGTGAAGTGATACCTTTCGCAATACGGTGTTCCTTGCACAAATGTATCGAGTGCGTATTGCAAACAAAAATGCAATTCGCGCGCCGTGCCACGCGCGAGCGGCGATATACAAAATAAAATTGTTGGAAATTTTTTTCCGACAACAAAAAAAGAGTATGGTGTGTGTTGTTTTTAGTTTTTTCTCGTTAATAAATAAATATATGTATTCGCCGCGCATAAATGTACACAAGAGCCTCACTTATTCATGCAAGAGAAACAATTCGAAAAATACGCAAAACATGTACAAATGAGAAAGTTTATACAAGCGGTTCGCGTAGTTACACAGTATAAATTTCACTGTCGAACGAGTTTTCTTCGTATATTTGCATGTCGTATCGCGACGACGGAAATAATAAATGAGGAGAGGTAATAATTGGGAAAATGTTTATTTTGCCGACTTACTTAAAGTGATTCCAGAAAAATCGCTGCCAAGCATGGGGACGGTATCTCCTTCTGTGGAAAAAAAAAAAATAATAATAATTGCGTTATTAATTCACTTTTTTATTTTTTCCGCGAGCGCGCGTCTCCGAGATAAAATATTTTGCAATTTGCATGCTTCGCCTTTTTAATTTTAACATCACGCTGTTGGGAATAATTGACTTTTTAATATGTTTTAATATAATTGCACAACAGCAGCGCCTTATGAATATACATAAAATGGCAAAATAAAGAATTGCGAGCCGGAACGTAACTGTTCAAAAATATACATTTTTCAAATGTGACGTTTGGTTTGTTAATTTTTGTGATCGATGCGCGATGTCACACAATTCACCGCTGACTGTTTGTATCGTGGTACAATTTTTTTCTGCGCACTGTTTTACCTCTGGAATTTACTGTCGACTCTTCTCGTTAACACGCGCGTGTTAAAGTAAATCTCAAAGCATTAATAACATAGAAAACAATTTATTGTGCGGTTAATGCAATTATCGAGACAAAAAAAAACAATACACTTGGTAAAGTGAGACTTACGGCACGGAACTACCTACGGCTCGTGTGCGAAAACGCCGCGGCCTCGCGTTTTAAGAATACTTTTCTATGATACATATCTGATCAGACACTGTGAAAAGTTGCGACGGTTCGAGAGATACGTGGCAGCACGGAATACACGAGCTTACGACGCTTGTAATGATCGCGTGTGGAGTACTTTTATTGATAAAAACAAAAAAAAAAAAAGAGAGAAGAAAACCTTCACGCAACCGACCAATTTTCAAAAAACACACTAAAAATCCGATTGGTTTCAGTCAATCGTACAGTTAATAGACGTTTTGTCAACAAATATATCGGTCTGTTATTTGCTCCAATTCGTTACGCTGTATGTAATTAATACACGCGAAAGTACGTAAAAAACATGGTGGACGTTTTATCAAATCGCTCGCACGACAGGTCCTTACGCGCAGATGCACCTCCGCGAATCCACGCGATTGTCATTAACTTTATTCTCCATTATTCTTATTTACTTTTTCTTCGAACGAGATGTTTTTCAATTATGAAAGCTAAGCTCTCGTGATCGTGACGGACGTTAATTAAGTTCTTCCTCTTCGCGTATTTAAATCTCCGTCATAATTATATAAATTGTTATGTCATTCCCTCGAAAGTAAATACTTGGAGAAACTCTGTCTCGAGCGCTTTTAAATAAACAAATGCTTTCTCGCGCGCGAAGTCTCTCGTCGCTAAAAAGAAAAAAAAAGCAGAAAATGGGAGTTTGCGTTGCAATTTATCTTCCAGGAACAGGTTTCATCGTTCACACACAGGAACAACAAGAGCAATGCGGTTACATCCGACTCCATCGTGCTCCGTGTAACTGACCCAACAAAAACACACATTAGATCCCCCAAAATTTATACAGAAAATAATAATTATGAAATACAGAGATTCGCAACTTTAAATATATCTTTCGCTGAATAACTGAATAATTTATTGCGTTGTATATTTCCGAGATTTTTTTTTATCCCCTTCGGAAGTTTTCTTATTTATTTTTTTACGTTTGCGCGCGAAGAAACGATAAAGCCAGTGTCGCAAAGTTGCTTCGCGAGTATGTGAAAATCAGATTAGCTCTCAACATTTTCTCTCTCGACGCGAAAACCTTAAATTTATTTAATTGCAACGCATCTCTCGAATTTTAACTCGCGGCTTCTCTTCTTAGCATTCAATTAACACTCGCGCTCGAGACATATTTTACACCTCATGTATTTTTAAATCGACTTTCCGCGCGTAAATTGCGTTCGCGGGATATTTTTCCCATAAGAGTTAAGCGCCTCCTTGCTTTTACGTACACACACACAC
>QVNV01018510.1:0-20332 GCA_014825455.1 Pseudomyrmex pallidus
TCGTGCCGTTTTCGTTGCGCGTGTTAACTTCTTCTCACCGCAACGTTTCTAAAATCCGTCCACGCCGAGGAACAAAATCGCAAAGAGTACAACAGAATCAATGCGTTAACGATTTTTCTTCGAAAATCAGGAGAGGAGCAACGAGAGGAACCATTGTCGAAACATGCGAACAAACCGAAGTGTAAATTAGGCGTTGCGAGGTGGGTATACGTACAAAAAAAACCTTATTTGTGTGAGTGCGTACATAAACGTTAACTTTCAGTTACTTTAAAACATTACGTCGGAAGGAAATTAAAAGAACGGCCGAATCGGGCGATTCTGCGCGCAAGAATGAAAAAAAGCGAAATTCTGAAAACACTAAGTGTGCAAATACAAAGTAAGAGAGTCTTCTCCGCTCGCATTCTCGTAAACATACTGACTTGTGTTAAAAAACTTATCCACGACTTGTCCAGGACGCAGATTGCTGAACTCGATAAACAGAAATCATCAAACTTCATCCGAGATCAAGAACACAATAGCAAAGCCAGCAATCTGGCTTCCGAGAATTGCAAATTCCTTGTCGATTTTAACAACAAATTGCAAATCTACAATATTCAAAATAAAATCGAAGATAACCAACATAAAGGAGAAGTACAGAAGCCTAAAGTAAAACGTGACATTGTAGGCATATCTTTTTTGCTGTTGTACAAATTTCGAAATTGCATTTCTCTTGTAATTAAGTCTCTTACATCTCTCGTTTTGGTAAAAAAAATTGTGCAAAATTATTCAAGTTTTCTCTTCAAGTAAATCTCTTTTTTTTAATGAAGTTCGCGCTCTTTTTCGATTTACTCCTCCACGAGAACGTTCTAAAAATCGTTTCTGCCACAGATAGCCGAAAATATAATGAAGCAGGGCAAGAGAACATTCGTGTGTGTCGGGAGAAGAGTTTCAGCGACGAAAAACTTCGTCTACGAATTTAATCCGTGTACAAACGTCGTCGGGCAGTCGCACTCGTTAACGCAGTTTCGCTTGCACTCGACGAGCAATTCCCGACGAAAATGTGTCAAATCCGCATTTGTTCGAAATGCGAACCTCGCGAGAGAACAAGAATCGCCCGCTTTGCCGAAATTACATGCACGCGTCGATTTTGCAAGCGCGCCGGATTTAAGTGCCGCGACATCAGCTCAGAAAAATTGCTTGTCGAGTATCGGCAAGAAGGATCCAACGAGAATATCGAACAAAGAATTGGATAAACGTAAATTTTATTATATTTAATTTCGTGGTATCTCTCGTCGCGTGTGCATCGAATCGCGCAAACTCTAAATCCTCTTTTTTTTTACATCATTTAGCAGACGAGTCAGCTGACATAGATTGCGAAGTGAGGAAAGTAAAGACGGCTTGGCAAGCGTTGCGAAACGGAAAGACTTGGACGAAGAGCAGAGATGCCATTGGCGGTGCTGGGACGAGAAAATTATACGACGCGCTGGAAAAGATGACGCGCAACATGGACAAGGTTCAGAGAAATTACACGGATCCCAGAGCGAATCCTTACTTGCACAAAAGCGCGACGAACATCCTAAAAACGGCATCCGGTAAACGGCCGACCCTGGAAGAAGAAGCGAAAGTCATAAGAGGTCTGATCTTTCCCGAGAGAGGAACGGGAACCAAATCGGACGTCGATATTTGCGGCAGAAAACAAGACGCAAATTCGTCAAAAGTGACATTCAAAGATAACGGCGGAAGGAAACGCGATAAGTCGCGCGATATCGAGAAAGAAAGGTGGCTTCAAAATATGAAACCGTCGACGAGCGAAATTACCGACATTCTCGCGAGTCTAAATATCGGACCTTCGCTTGGACTCTTCGAAGATCTCGATGCTCGTTTTTCGGTTACTGATAGTCACACGAGCAGAAAAAACAATTCTTCCGCGTCTAATATCACGCGGGGCACATCCGTCGATGAAGAAACTGAAAAAATTCGCGACGCGTTCTGCGAAACTACGAGGCTACGCGACGCACGATCGACGTCAAAATCGGTCGACTTGAAATCTTCGAGTATCTCCGCGTCGAGTTTGCACGATAACGTGTTCGTCAAGATGGGAATAAACGCCTTGAACGAAAGTGTGTCCAGGGAGAGATTGTCGCAAATACTACGCTCGAAATATTTAAAGAAAGATTTATCTTTATGATGTAATATATATAACACAGCAAAACATCTTTCTATTGTGTGTGTGTGTGTGTGTGTGTGTCCTAAATATGCTTATACATCGTAATTTTTTAAATTCAATAAATTTCGTAGAAAATGTTTATTTCTCCGTTTGTTACTTTACTTTTCCCGCCACGTTCTCCCCCCACGTAATGCTTTAAAAAATATATATAAATGTGAAAGTTAAAATTTCTTTTATGTACAGTCTTGTGTTTCATAGAATATACATCTTTCATACATCCTAACTGCAAAATTAAAATTTTATAGTTTCAAAACATATCACAAAATTGGTTTCTCCGCTAGTTGGTTTTAAAATCGATGTAACGGACGATGTGTGTATGTGTGTGTGTGAAAATTATATATTTAAATTAAATATATAATTCTAATATAAATTACACACACATATATATATATATATATATACTTCTATACGAACACACACATACACACATTTCCATGTAAACCAAGTGCATGACGTTCTGCATATATACACGTTCACAGTTCTACGTGCTCGTCAAACTATGGCACTATCACACAAAATTCACTTTGCTACTTGAAATATATATGTGTGTTGAGAATTCAATTTAAAATATATATAAATAAAGCATCTTGATATGTCGACTGGCCGATGAACGAGAAAACGTTTCACGTAGCTCTCTCTATGCAAACGCGCACTCTTGCAAAATTGTTATCGGCGAACACTTGATCGACCGCTTTCCTTCATTGATCGTCGCGCGCGATCGTCGAATAACAAACAATAGAACACATCACAACACCGGAAGCGCCGAACTGTGGCTCTGATATATTATAGCCCCCGTGAAGTTGATCGCCGCCGCCAGCACGAAAACCGGTATCCACCAACCGTGCGAAGCGGTCACCAATTCGGCCGTTAACGGCCCGCACAGAATTCCAGGTACTGTCGCCTGTAAATCGGGAATATGAAACAAATGTATTTCAGCAAGGTCGTCAATTTCACACCTGGAAAAAACGCTTACAATCGTATTCGAGACCGCGAATGTGATTCCTGCGTGATTCGGAGCAATATCGACATGATTGCTAAGATGTCCAGCGGAGTTGCACGCGCAGAGGCCCATGGATATCGAAACGAAGCTGCAAAATGAGAGTTTTGCCATTTACGCGTGAGGAACACACATATAAATCACAAAATAAACTTCAATTGTCGGACGTACACGACCGCTGCGAGTAAATTGTCAACAGCGCAGAAAGCTAACAAGAACGCGCCCGGTCCAACTAGGCCTATATTGGTCATTAATCTCCTAACTGACAAAACGGACCATCTCTTTTGTATCAGGGTGTCAGCACAGTGACCGGCAACTACCGAGAGAAGATGGAGTAAAGTGTATCTTTCTAAAAGAAATAAGCTCTTATCTCGAATTATCGATCTGTGTTGTGTACTTACCAATACCGACGAGAGAATTAACTATGTAAGGTAGTGCCGTTAGGCTAATACTCTCTTTGTTTGCGGACAAATTTCTCGCCAAGTAAGTCGGTAACCACTGCATTATTATATAGTTGCTCCAGTTCATCGCGAAGTGCGCTATGTACAGAGCCCATAGGGGCCAATGAGTAATGAATTCTGTCCAACGTAAGCTTCTATTTTGAGCTACCTGTAAACATTTGAATAAAAGAAGAACAGAGTGATGCGACATAACAACTGTCAGAAAAGACCAAACCTATGAAAGAGAGGCTTACCTTAGGAACAAATAACGGTATTTCATCTTGAGAGTTGGTCTCGTGATACAACATCATCCACAGCACAGTCCACAAAATACCTATTGTTCCAAACAAGTAAAATCCAGTTTGCCAAGCCAAGCGCGGACATATCTAAAGAAAAATTACATTTTACTTTGTAAATTCCAATAGTCTATTCTCAAATTTTAAGATTTTGAAAAAGATTAATCGAACTTACAATAGACGCGACCACCTGGCCTACGGAACCAGCAGCCACAAGATAACCAAAAGCTCGTGATCTTTCTTCCACAGGAACATTGTGTGCAAATAAGTGAAATATCACTGGTAGACCTACAAGCGAAATAATATTGAAACTATATGTCAAAACATGTGTTTATTGATTATTTCATCTATTTGATCTTACCTAATCCTTCTCCCAGTCCTAGAACTACTCTGCAGACTATGAGTAGTGGCACTGACTGTGCTATCAGCGGTGTCATGACTGTACTAATAGACCACAACATAACTGCAAACATGAGCACTGTTTTGCAGCCAAATCTACTTGCTGTACTTCCACCAATGATCTGGAAAACAAAATCAAAAGATATTGATACAATACTCAAAGTGCAAACACAGGAATGATGATTCCTCCAGATCTCAATACTTTACCTGGCTGGTGAAGTATCCGAAAGCGAAAGCAGACAGTATCCATCCTTGCCAGTGCAGATTCCATTTGAACTCGTCGGTCATGAGAACAATGGCAATGGGCATGATCACTCTGTCTGCGGCGTTAATGAAATTTGCGGCGGAACAGAGAGCCACGATGCGCGATGTGCGCGGCAGCATCCGAAATTTCGCCATTGTCCCCGATATCCGGATTGCCTTGATTGCGAATCCGACAGCTATTGGCGGCAATCACATCGCACAGATTCCTTATCTGTGTATTACGTTTCTTCGCGCTTAAAACGAACGTCGAGATCGCGTTCGCGTTTTGTAGATACAAAACGAGACGGAACGCAAATACAGGAGCAAGCACAGGAAAAAACAAGAGAGACTTTACCGTTCACCAGATACAGATCTAACCTCTGTTCTGTTACAGCATGGGAAATGTTTTTGTAATCAACGTACGACGATGTGCAAAAGCGAAAAATAAACAAAATTATAAAAATTGTACCAGCGCATTCGTCTTACATCGATGATTCATCTCGTTGATGTTAGCAAACACTTTTAAAGGGCATTTTGATGACAGGAAAGGGCTTTTCAACACGAAGACAGGACCTGACAGGAGGCTCGTGCACATAGCACGGAATAGAACCGCACGCTATAGACATAGCACGGAATAGAATCACGTTTGAACATATACGTACCGACAAGTCGCTCGTGGACATTGGCTACGTAGTTGCCAATGTGCACCACCCGTAAACATTGGCGCTGGCTTACAGGGCGGAAAGCTACAGTTTCTCATATGGCCGTGGCCGCTCTGGTTGTAACAGGTTGTAAACAGACTGGTATATGCTCTTCCCGCGCGAATGGGCAACGCGCCATTTAAGCAAAGAAGAAGAATGTAACAGGTTGTAAACAGCAATGAGACCATCAATGAAGGAGTTGGGAAGTCCATCGTAACATTTGCATACGATGACATTTCCGTACGATGTAAGTATGTATTTTTTTTATTCAATATGTAGTAAATGAAACACCTTATAGTAAATGAAACACGCAAGTTACTGCACAAACTAAAATTGTTTATTATGTATTTACATTGATACCAAAAATTCTTAATTTAAACGTATGGCACATCAACAGAGATATTTTATGAGAACAGAAGTTTTTAGCGTTAAAAAAAATCGAAACGACGGAAATGTCTCTTTGGAAAAACTAAAAATTCGTTACAAAAAAAGCTCTCATTTACAATCGCACGAATATTTTCATTAGGAAGGCAAGTGCGCACCCTCGGCATGAAAACCGTTCTCGTCGGCGGTATAATTGACGGTGTATTTGACGTTGGTCGCCGGATCGACGAAAGTGAAGCTACCGCGAACGGCGAGGCTCTGGTTCTCCTGACCGGCGTTCACCAGCTGGGCGGACTCCTGATGAGCCTGGCCATCGGACTGTTCGTAAGCGTAATTGTATCCGTCAAGGCCGATGTTGTTCAATGGTGTTTCCTTCACAACAACCGCCTGGTTCGCGGGAGTGCTTGACTGAAGCGGAGCCGCGAGCGCGACGGCCACGACAGCACAGAGAACGACGATCTGAATAAAAAGTATGTTAATAAAGTCAATTAGTAATTTGCAAACCAGCTCGAGTAATCGATCAACCGGCTGCGATCTCTGTTCAATATACTTTGCAAAATATTACTGTATGCGTCGCACAGATACTTACCGTTTTCATGGTGGGCGCGTGCAGTTACCTTTGTTTGAAAGAGGAGACTGATGTGATACATCTGAATTCAGATGGATTTTATAGCGCTTCTCCCTTCCTTCTACCTCCAAAAATTTTATTGAGCCTACGCTAATTTACATCTCACCTTAGTCTTTTATTTCACATGTCGTTAATACGCGTATCGATCGAAATATCGTGGGAATTTGTCCAAGAACTTTCCGCGATAAACTTGCGATTTAGCAGATTTACTTCCATTAACAACTATTATTAAATTAATTTAGTGATACATAAATGAATTTTTGTATCATTTTTTTTTTTTTATCAATGATAACATCTAAGTGCATTCTAATTAGCAAGTATAAGCGAAAGGTGATTAAGCAATTTCGCTCGAAACAACATTACGATATTATTTACAATGTGGCATGGAAACAATATCGATTAAATTAACAACGAAAAAAATTTATGTCAAGCATCAAATTATGCAAATTTATGTATGATGAGTGAAACGAAAGAGATTCACCTAAACTTGAATTTAAACATCAATTATCGATGCAACCTTCGGGATAAAAGCATAATAATTTTACGAATCAAATGACACGGATGTAAATAAATTGAAGGACCTTGGTGTCTAGAGAATTCACGTTTTATATTTTATTACGAAATGTGTATTGCTATATTATATGCGCAATCGTCTCATCATCATCGTTCTTCCCATCGGCTAAATTTCAGCAGCCCTCGAGGAACGATATGTTTGTTGAAACCTTGAAACCGGCGCGCACCAGCTATGTAGAAATATTTTTAACTTCTGATATGATCAAGGGAAACCACTTGGCTTAATCAATTCGGATTCCTTCGCTGTTTATTTTTATCATTGCGAAATGCGATACGTGTCTCATCGTGTGATAGGCGTGCAATTAAGGCTCAAAGATCTCTGTGCTTTAAGTGTATTATATGAATTAACATAAATTGTTTAAGAATATCTCGACATCATCGTCATTAGAGTGTCATATTCGTTAGACGTTTCCACTTAAAAATTATTAATAAAAGAAAATGTTGGAAACACGGCAAAATTTAAGACGACTAAAATTAATTATTATAACTAATTATTCATTAAAGTTCACTAATTTGAAAAACACATAGTTTTAAATGTTTATAATCTCTGTTTCGCTAAATATATTTTATAAATAAATAACAATTTGCAGTAATTGACAATTATTATTATCGCGTGAAGATTGAAAAATGTGACATTTACAAAATATTCTTGGAGATCTCTCACGTGTATTTTTCTCTATTTTCCAATAATCTCTCAAATCAGAGGTGACTTTTACAAAGGTATATATTTCACTTCTGGTTTCTATTCAGAAAATGTAAATTAAAGGAATGAGGATACAAAATGTATAAAACTGCACAATATGCAAAACAGATGTGACGAACAATTAAAAGGTCTCATGAATCTTTAAAGAATTACAATTTCATTCTGCATACTTTGACTGTATTATTCAACGTGACAAAAGCAAACTGCTAACGTAAGAGGATATATTGTATTGCACTGGATAATAATTAAACTAGAATTAATTTGATATTCAAATTTTGCGTATCTAATAGTATTACATATATTTCATCTTCACAGTTTGTTGCATAAATTATTTACGTATTAATAACATATTATAATCTGTCAACATGCGTACATTCTATAAACGTGCTTTTATCACATAATTGGTCTACGCAATTAATCCGACAAATTAATTAGTTAATAAAATGACAAATCATTTGCTTGAATCAAATATTTGTTAAATTCACAAAGTTGTTTTATTCTTTTGGATTTATCTCGCGCGTTTAACTCTAAGAATGTCACTAATCGATTAAATAAATTCAAACAATATATTTAAATTGAGGATTATAAGGAAACAGAGAAAAAAACTATGTAAAACTTTAAAAATGGATTTATTTAGAACTAAAACATAAGTTTGTCATGGACTCGTATAGCTACGATTGAGAAAACGAAAACGGAACTATTATTTAAGTTTTCGTTCACAAACGTAGCCGCACAATTGAGAAATATACGACCGGAAAGATTTTATTTATTTACAGTTATGGTTTTATTTTATAGATAGAATTTTTCCGCTATGATTTAGGCAGACGGCAAGTGCGCTCCCTCGGGATGGAAACCGTTCTCATCGGCGACATAGTTGACGGTGTATCTGACGTTGGTCTCCGGATCGACGTAAGTGTAGCTACCGCGAACGACGAGGCTCTCGTTCTCCTGGCCGGCGTTCTGAAGCTGCGCGGACTCCTGATGGGCCTGGCCGTTCGACAGCTCGTACGCGTACTGGTATCCGTCGATGCCGATGTTGTCCAACGGGGTCTCCTTCACGAGCACGATCTGCCTGGTGTCCTGACGACCCTGAGGCGCCGCGAGAGCGACGGCGACGATAGCGGCGACGGCGACAATCTAAGAAATATAAGAGCAAACAATCAGAAAGTAATCTAGTAAACAATTTTTAATCGTTTAATTTAATAAATTAAAAAAATGTGCTTTTTTAATTATTTTTCTCTAATAAATTGGTTAATCGACTTAATACACGCCGCGTGATTAGAGTTTGTCCCGACTGTGTTATCTGAGAACCGAGCGTGCAAGAAATTCCGAAAATGATATCACCACACGCGTGCGATAATTCACGATAGTTCCGAAAAATAACTGAAGTTTCAGAAACTTCCGAACGGAGATTCACTGAGCGATTTATACGCAAGCACTTTCTTTTTTTTTATATCTGCTCGACAGTCATCAGTGAGGCTGGGCGCAATTTGACACGCACCAGTTTCATGATTGGTGACGGTCTGGTGCGGCGTTTGTTTTATCTGAAGAACAGAGGTAACGAGGACCTGGGCTTTTTGGGATGGCTCACTAGACTGATTCGACACACGGCCGGTGGCGAATATATATAGCCGGAATTGCGATGCCGAATTGCGCCCTCTCTCTTGCCTTACGATCGTTCGCTACCAAAATTTTCATGTTCCATGTGTCGAAATCCTTAAATGACCAGGCCGGGAGGAGGTGATGGCACAACACACGAGATCGCGGTGTGCGGCCCGGCCCCGCGAGGAATGTCAGGCGGTCCGACCGCAGCTGGAAGATATCGGGGGAATCATCGTTTCACCTGTAAAACGGCGCGACAGGTCGACGCTTAAAAAGAAACAGTTTGCTCGATTTAATACCGTCGCTCGTGATAAACAACTTATCTCGATTGAAGTTAAAAGTATGATGTATATTTGAATAAACGAAATTTCGATTTTCAAGCCGAAGTATAAGATATCGCGCGCTCGAAATTCCTCGGAGAGAAAATTATCTCGCTCGAGCTTCACGTTTATTACCCTTATATTTATTTGTTGCAATACTTTTGCATCGTTACGCCAAATATGGCAGTGAGAGATGCGCTCGCAGATATACGAGAGTCTCGCACGGCGCGATCTCGGATGCACTTGGAGGAACTAGGCCTCGTTAAAGGTTACGCGTAAATCCCTTTCCTCGCGCATTATCCCTCTCGGCTTAATCCGGTGGTGGTCTCCCGTGTAATTTTTTTCGCGTTACGCAACTCGCGTCTTGACGTGAACATTATAATACGAACGTGCGCCGCTAATGTATCGAACCGGCTAACTAAATTTTATAAATCCAAGTGGATAATCCATCAAGCGTAACTTATTGCGTTGCGTCACACTATATCTGTCGAGTGGAGTAGAATTTGTTGTTTTTTTTTTTTTTTTTTTTTTTTTTTTTTAATGATTTCACAAATTTCTATGGAAGAAACTTGACATTTTTCTAATTCAGAAAAATGCACGACGTTGCAACGGTATAACGCAATTGCAGAAAAGAAAATAAACTGTTTACATAGTAAATTTTCTCAATAATGATTTATCGTAAAAGAGAAAACTGGTTTTTTTCTCTCACAAATAAGCTAAACACTTGGACAAATGTGATATCTCATAATAAGGTTAATTAATACATTCTACTATTGCTTACCAGTTGATCGGCTTTCAGAAACCGTAGCCGCATCGATTCCTCTTGTAAAGAATACATGATTACATCTCCGATTGCGTAACAGTTGAATAATATACGTTCCAATATTTAAAGAATTTAACTGTAAGAGTTAGTCTGTGTGTGTTTTTTTTTTTTTTTTACTTTCGGAATCGGGAAGACGGAATTTTTATGTAAAACATAATCTTCCAGAAATACACAAACAGCGAAGAGTGTGTGTCGCTTCCTAAAGAAATCGCCTTCGTTTTTTCTGAAGGTGAGACTCTTCTCGACTCATCAATATTGCATGACGCTTCGAAATGGTCCACGCGGTAAAAGCGATTTGTTCTTTTATTCGTTCAACACGCGTTTGCGTGTGTGTGTTCTGTGTGTTTGTTTGCATATGTATGTCACGGATATTAATGTAATTGCTGTACTAATGATTACTTAATAACAAGACCCGAGAATTCTCAATGTCATGCTCGTTATAATATTCTCATTACAATAATAAATATTACAACGAATTCTCGGATCTTGTCGTAAAATCGAGTCATTATAATATTCTCTATATATCGAAATTCAAAAATTATCTTCCGATGTATTCGCCATATTATTATACAGTCAAGGTTCCGTCTTATAAAAATTCCGAAATATTCAGGAATTTTCTTTGTGTCGCGCATTTATCTTCCGTCTCGCGCCGTAATCTCATCGATTGACACGAATTATATCATCGAGTAATGGGGGAGAGGTGATGCATCGGTCCGGCTTTAGAAAGAAAGTGTGCAGTTATATAAGCGAGTGGCTTATGCTAATGATCGAGACACAGAAGGAGAGAAAGAGAGAGAAGAGAAGGAGGAGAGTGGTATATTATAGAAAGGAAGGATCTTCTCTTTGTGGGAGGATACGAGTGAATGATGCCACGCGTCTTCGATTCTCTTCGCATAATTGTCGCGCAATTGAATGGAGCAACATTGGGCTTATTTCACGATTACGTCTGTATTATTACATCGATGACATTACAGAAACATTTTGTAAACCATTTAATAACGCGACAAATCACGTGGTTGGCGCATTATCGAAAGTCGCCGTTATTATTGCGCGCGTAATTGTATATTTTGTTGCGCGAAAATTATTTACTTCTTTTAGACGACGGTTTCTTATTTTCACGCATTGAAAATTTTAATTACGCGCGTGTCTCGTTACATAACACACACATTACTTGTGCGTATTGTCACATCCGGGATTCCCTATTGAACTTTCTGCAACGTCTGTACGCGCGACCCGCAGAAACCGCACGTCGTACGTTATGTCACGCGCAAAACCTAACGTCTATATCACAGCGGAATGTATCACTTCATAATTGTCCGCGTTTATGACTAATCCTACGCAAGCGCGGGCTTGAAAAAATTGCAGCCACTACGACAGGTCGATTAAATACTCGAGAGACCTATTATCGTTAAATTGATATACTTATAAACCGCGACTAAATAAAGAATAATATACATCTCCTTGGATTTTCAATTAATTTCGTGTTGTCTCGCGCGCGTTAAAGTTAATTAAAGTCGACGGCTTCTGTGGGACGCGGCGCATCATGTGTTTGATATCGGCCGACAGACGTACCGCCGTGTGTGTCAAACGCGACGCGATGACTTTTCCTTTTCCATCTTGTGTATCTTCTCTGGACATGCGATATTATTGTATAATCAATTGTACGGGGAGAAGAGAGACGTGCGGGGACGCAAAACTGATGCGTGACCATTATCAAGCAGATGCGAGCTGCTTCGTGTCTTCTTGGCGTTACGCAAAGATCCTCGCAACGCGTGTTTACGACGATCCGACACATAATCCCTATCGCTTGATGCTAGCAATTAATAATCACGTCAACGCGCAGCTTTATCAAAACTTTTACGTAAATTATTACCGCGTTTAGAATCCAAGCGCGACTTTTCAAACTGAAAAATGTCGAAGAGAGAGGAGAAAAACTACAGAAGAAACATCGAGCGTCGCAAAATCTCTCCGGGGAAGCGACCGTCGAGATTTCGTCGGGAAAAAGACGGACGCTAAAAACGGGAGTACGTACACAATGCTTTTCGACGAGGAACTCGCATACGAGTCGGGAATTTCGCAAGAATCCTGTTGGACCGCGCGCACGAGGTCGTTGCCGGCTCTAAAGGCGCATCTTGCGCAATATCACAGCGCGGAGCACGATGACACGAATCCTAAATGCCACCGCACTGTCGGCAAACGTTCGGATCCGCGCCGCGTTTGTATTAGAAGACGGTGAAGTCGCATGACGTAGATACGATCGTTCTTTATTAGCGAGGCCAATTCATAGACGCGATAGTCGGCGATATGTGACGATAATTTCCGATTAATTCACAAGAAGAAACACAAGCGTTGCCTTTTGACGCGCGATCGATCTTTACCTTACATTTAATAAACGATTGACAGTCGTAAGACGAATAAGATAAAGATTTTAATATCTGTAGATAATGGATTATTATCTCTATTTAATTAATAAGAGAAAAGATGGAACAAATATTAATTCCCATCAATGGGTATTTCAATTAATATTGGAATTCTCTTTTTTTATGTCGATTTTTGTAGCAGTGAAGTCGCATCGATCGCGTCGCGCTTGTCTGACCAGAGTTGTCGCGAACTACTGACTACAATGAGCGCGGACACCCGAACGTATCGTTCGAGTGTCAAAGTGAATTCGAAGTGAAAAGAGGAAAAATGTGCACGGTCAGACTCGCTTTCAAACACGTGGACAAAATTTCGGAAATCCGAGTTGGATTGAAAAGTGTCAAAATGCGTTTGTACGTCAAATCGTAGAATGTTTCACAAAGCGCGCTTGAACGCGCGGAAGAACAAATCGGCGAACGTTAAAAGAAAAAAAACGCCGAGAGACAAGATAATTGCGTTCACATAATTCTTCCCACGCAAAGCGATCCGGAAAACTCACGCTGCACCACTTATAATCAGCGCGCCGATTTGCATGCTAACAACGAGTCGAAGCTACAGTTTTATCCGTGGAAAAACATTAATACCGGAAACGTTCCTTCAAGTCCTCTCTATTTTTTTTTTTTCAAAAAAAAACTTCAACATTTGTCCGTCAATTTTTATCTGCTTCCTCAACGAGAGGTGGAAAACATCGCAACCGCGTGTAATCGTTCGTACGTTACGTCCGTGAGACACAGAAATGCCTCACGCGTGCAGAAGGTCATCGTGTAAAGCGCGAGGCGCTTAAAAGCCGTCGGAAAATTATCGATATCCATTATATCGCGCCTCCTCGATATCTCTGCGCGTGCAACTCGCGTCTTGTTGTTGCCGCCGTGAACTTTTCTCCAAAGAGACTGGGGAATAAATGAGAAACGTAGATATTTCTGTGTGAGAGACGTTGAGCGTGGAAAAATTGATCATCGAAGAACCGATGCCGCCGTCAGACGAGGCGAAAAACTGACATTGCCCGCCGTAGAATAATCGCTCACGCGGAAACGTAATTCGATTCGACATTTGACTTGCGGGACGATATTGACCGGATCGCGCGACTTCTCGTCGTGTTTCTCACCGTCGTGGGTTGCATCCGCGCCTCCACGACGACCTTTGCAACGACCGGTTGCGCGATCGAAAGAGAAAAACACGCTTCTGTCGTGTGCAAAAAGCGGTCCCGAACACACAAAGGCGGTATTCGCGACCTGGATGTTCGCGTTGTTAAAAATATCGTCCCGTTCATTCTTTCACGAGAACGCGCGAAACCGAACGCGTCTCTTGTAAAAAAAAAAAAAAAAACAACTGGAAACAAAATAAAATTTCAGAAAAATTTAAAACTGCGCCCGCCGAGTCAAATAAATTGTCTAACAATTTTCATTACAAAATTGACGAAATAGTGAAAGTGACACGATGTATGAATAGAACGTATCGTTGATGCGTGAGAGGACTATATCGCGCGACATAAACGTTACTCGCGCATCTGCCGCGAAGCATATTGCCAGCGAGGAGAGATGCGCGCACGAAGCGGCGCGGGTTTTAAGAAGAGGAGAGAAAGAGAAAGAGCTGGTCAACTCGTTGACATTTACTCGCTTTCGCGACTTTTTTTTTTCTCTTCCAACGGCGCATCTTTGTGCAATATACGTCGGCGGTACTTGTTGCCATCGTCCTTGAGAGCTGGAAAATCTGCCGCAAGCTCTCGGACTCTCTGAACTCTCGATTGGTAGAATCGATATCTCGAATCCACTCTCGAAATTCTCGTTGCGAGCGATGCGTTTAAACGCGAATGCAAATGACACGCGTTATAAGACAGACGCGTTTATTCTGCAGTGAGCCCTAGGGGTACGTATTACCCCGAATAGCTCGACCTTGCGTTATTGTGACGGCGCGATCGCGATTACGAAATGGAAAAAGATCGCCGATTAAACTGTTAAATAATACGCGTATCTCCTCGCTTTTAAATTCATGAATATTTTCGCATATCGCTCCGGGCGACAGAATCATCATTCGAATGCCAATCCGCTACGAATTTTGAATCGGACATCGAGTGCCGATTAAACGTCTACATTTGCGAATGGAAAGTTACACTTCTCGCGCACTACTTTCGCGCTATAAGAGGATGAGCGAATTTAAAACGAGAAAGTTCGCGAAACTGTAAATTTGGAAGTTATTTGATTTTTAATACGCGCAATTACTTTCAAATGATTGAAATATGAGATGTAATAATAATAATTAAAACGAACTTCTTCCTTTCCCTCTTCTCCGTAAAACACATGCGCTCTTAATCGTTTTGTACACTTCTTGCCCAAGTATCTGCCCGTTGCGTAATTCGAAGTCGATGTATTATAGACATTTCAACGAGAAGACGGGTTTACATGGAATTTAACATCGCGCGTCCTTATCTGGAATTTGTAACCTCACACGCGTGCTTTGCGGAAAAGGTTCTCCGCGCGTTGCACGAATCGCAACCGTCCCCTCGTAATGTGTCGATCGTGTGTCTTCGTCTTGTCGAGAGACGGAGTTAGGTGTGCAAATTCTTTTATTTTTTTATGCATATTGCGGTATCTTCTCTCCGATTCAACACCGCGCGTTTCTATGCACAAAGTTGCATTTCTATTTCGGTAAACGCGTTTATTCTTGAGCAATTTTGTATTTATTTTTAGATTAATGTCTACGAAGATCAGAGATCGCCCTCACTCTCTTTCTCTCTCTCTCTTTTCCTCTTAATCTGTTGATTAATATCGTGTATATGTTGAATGTTACCCACAACGAAGTAAAACCTTGACTTGTTTGGAGACGATCAATACTAAAGAGAGTCTAAAAGTCTTGTAGTTATTAGCATCTGCATACGATGACGTAAGAAATCAAATAAAATCCTCACTCGCAGATATAAAATGAAGTTTCGCGCACAACAAACAATTATATATTCCGCGTACTTTAAAAAGATACGTTATTGATCGTAAAAGCAGGCAATATCGCGTGATTACGACGGGCTTGTCCGCTTCTCAAAAACCCATTTGTATGGAATATTTATGTTTTTGTGCGCTTTGTATGAAGAAAAAAAACACATGTAGAAAAAAAATCGAGAATGTTTTTCTGACACCGTTGAATATGAAAGTTTCCGTCGAAAATTAAAAAATTTGCTTGGAAAAAATTAATTGCTAATAAGTTTTGAAACGACACACAATTGAACTTTTTATTTTGCGTGTCGCGTGCAATTCGAACACGCGAAAAAAAAAACGTGGATCGTGCAATCCGACGTCGGGTTTACCGTCTCGGGGAGAGAAAGAAAAAGAGGCTCGGTCTTCTTCATGATCTTTGCATAATCGATGTATAATCAACGGAGTTTGCGTTTACGGTCGCGAATCGTGACGAGTACTGACTTTCTCACGTGCAAAAAAGCTAAAGACCGAAAAGACGCGGGGATCGTTTCATCAATAGAGCGGCAAGAAGACCCGGCAAGTTTTTGCAACGAGCAATTACGTTGCACCGAAACAATGTCGTTTGTCTAAAAAAATAAGACAGATTTAAATACACGAAAGAAAGAAATTATTTATAAATATAATTTTCTTTTCCGAGAAAAACAATGTCAAATCGCGATCGATGTGATTTTGAAACTTATACAAAAATACCTCAAATTTTTATGAAAAAAATTCGGAAAACAAGTTAGACAGTGAGAGAACGAAGAGAGGATGAGAAAATTACTGTCGATAGAGACAAAAACCCGCACGTATATAGCCGGAGAGATAACCGGAGGCGTCCTCCTCGAGCGCATCTTCTGAAATGGCAAGGTCACCGGTAGTTACGTCACCAACTTTCCTCCGGCGCGGCGAGTACAACTTCGAGAAAACCAAATGTCACAATGGACCAAGGACGTTTCGGCGATAATGTAACGTCGTCTCTGGCCGACGCAGAATGAAATCCGCGTGCGAACCCGCGTTTAAAGAAGTTGAGACAGACATTTTTGTGGCTTTCCTTTTTCGTCGAAGATCGACGTTTTTCCTTAATAAACGTGCGCGCGGCCTTGATCGGGAGGACTACCTGTACAAAACTGGCTATCTGTGCAACACAAAATGTGCAGAAGACGAAGAGAAGCGCATCGTGTCGGGCGCTTGCGAAACACCTCAATTTTCAGACGGAGCGCGCACCACCTTCTAATTTCGTCATTTATTCGCGCGCTAAGAGAAGAATGCGAATGTCGTCTTCTTCCTCGCGCGGGCGAGTCGCCCTTGACAGTGATTCATGGGACATGCCTCCTGCGGAAAGTGTTCCGAGACGTTCGTTGTTGCGTTTATACAAGAAGATGCGCGCGAATAAATGCGCGCGTTCCGGAATGATGTTGCGCAACCGCTACTTGCGAAGCGCAGCAACACTCGAACGCGGCTCGCTTGATGCAAAAATCGAAAAACATATTTGCGCTATGACACAACGTCGCGATTCCTATTGGACTCTGTAAAAAAAAAAATAAAAAATATATACAATAATTACGCACGGCGTTGTATACAAAATTTCGCGCGCGCATGCAACGGCGTCGTCGCAAGACGACGATAATTCTCTCAACGATGATTCCTCTCGCATCGGTAAATATCCACTAATGGTGCAAGACGTCGTTAAGTTCCGTCACGCCTCTCGTGCATCGATGCGAGCGCGTTCGGTAATTTTTATCCGCGCCTGGCGAACTTCAACAACATATTACGTAATATTAAATCTCGTTAACTTTAAATCGCATTTGTTCGGCTCTCACACATCATCTGTGACGCGGCGGCGCAACGTGTTATTTCCAGCGCAACGATTACGCGTGAATTAATCGTCGCGGGAATACACACGCCTGCCGTTATTCTCCTGGTGTGTAATTACACATCAAATTAATATTCCCGCGTTTTACATCTCGAAATTCGATTGATCTCGTCTCGCGATATCGCAAACACGTGTTATCAGCGTTTAGAGAACGGTAGTCGACTCGAACGTTGATGGAAACATGACGGTCTTATCGCCACGATGATTGACGAGTAAATTTTCTTTATATCACGAAGCGTGTTTATACGTAAAGACGCTTCCTTTTGACGCGCAATTGTGCGTCAGGTAGTTGTTGTTTTTAAAAAGCCGCAACGTAAATCAGCCGGCGACGTGGCCGCATCATTGGTCGCGTCGCATCCTCGCCGGGATCCTCGCCCGCGGATTCATCCGCGAATCCGTCGGGACTGTTGCTCGCACACCAGGTGGGGGAAAGTGTGCATCGCGATTTTCCGCCTATATAAAGACAGTTCCAACGATGATTCCCGGGTATCTCGTGTGTCGTGATACGTCGTTTAGGGACGAAGGGCTGCCGCCTTTTGAGATCGCAGAGAGAACATCAATCCACGATGAAGACGGTGGGTCTCTTCCTTCGCGCTCAAAGATCGCGATCGAGATTACGCTTCGCGATGTCTGTCCGTCCGTCGGCCGCGATGATTCGTTTCGTCCTTTTTTCTTTTTTTTTTTTTTTTTTTTTTTTTGACGCGGGGGTTACAACGCCACAGTTTCGAGACGGGCCGGGTCTCTCTCTCGGCGCAGCCTCCCAAATTTTTACGCAACAGTGAAAGTGAAGAGGATTTGTGACATTTGTGCGCGCTCGCTCGCGCGTGTGATTACGCACACTTTATTCCGCGCGTGATACACCGTTGGAGAACAGAAGGTTCTTCTTCTCTACAGGGTGTCGCGAAATCTCGTTGATGGCTAATTTTTTACGGCGAAGGATCAATTTGAAGCGCATCGTTCTCTTTGAAGGATGAAAAATTGCGAGAAAAGACTCTTGCAAACGAGCGCCTTTCAGTTTGACAAATGTCGAATGTCTCGGTCATGAATTAAAATTGTTCCGATAAGCGAAGAGATATAACATTGATTTTTTTCACGTTCGCTAATTAATTGGAACTCAATTTAATTTTACTTTGTAAGAACAACTTGTACGCGACTAATCAGAAATTTGCGCGGTGTTTCGATTTAAAAAAAAACAAACCTTTTTCAAAGTTTACTAAAAACTTTGAGACGTACGACACACTCTATACACACAACTTTTCTCGCCGAGAAACCGAGATTACGATACTTTGTCTGAATTTCGTAATGGGCCGATCTAATAATCGTTCGACGAAAAAGTCAGGTCAGGTCTCGAGAAAGGATCAGATTTTCGAATTACGTTAATTGTTGGCCTTCGCGTTGTAGCCCCCCCTTGCCCATCATCATCATAATCATCATCGCGTACACGTGCGCATTAACGACGCACACATAAAAAACAATTTCCACCGCGATAAAGTGTTTGTCTCTCATCGTTTAACATCGTTCGCCAAATAATCTTCTTGCCTTATGCCACGATAGATCTTTGTTGTTTTGGCGCTGGTTTTGGCCGGCGCTTACGCGGCGCCGCAGGGCAAGCCGAACGATGTCACGATCGTGAAGCAGGAGGAAGTGAACAACATAGGGATAGGTGGATATCGCTTCAGCTACGAGCAGAGCGACGGCCAGAAGAGGGAGGAAACGGCCGAACTGAAGAACGAGGGCACCGAGAACGAGGCGCTCAGCGTTGTCGGTAGCTTCAGTTTCATCGCGCCGGACGGACACACGTACAGGTACGTGACAGAGAAAAAATCGTTGGGAAATCAGAAGTCAGTCGCTTTTCCACACCTGGCGTAATCGCTTTCTATAAATCTAATAACGATGTTCGCGCTTCGTCGTCTCGAAAAGCCGAAGATGTCGAAGATCGTCCGGAGAGCATGTATGTACTCCATCCTTCGTATAACTGACCTTTTAATTACTCTCTCTGATTACAGGGTCGATTATACCGCGGACGAGAACGGTTTCCATCCCACTATCAATCTCGTTGCGAAGTAACCGGACTCGAGGACTGAAGTTACATCATGTTAGGACTCTCCGGTCGTCGACGTACACACTTGTGTGATTCACACACGCATTAGGATATGTATTAGATTATATACTGATGCGAGACGCGCGATTCACACTGACACAAACACGATGGAAAGATCAATTACCCGCGTGATCGATCCTTTTTGTTTTTCTGCGAATTCGAAATTTATTATCGCGATGTTTTGCAGAGAAGAAATTGTGAAACGCACAACGTCGTTTCTTCTCTGCACAACATCGCGACCGGGATTGAATCATTGTTTTCGCTTTTACAAACCATTTTTTTATTCTCTCTTAAAACTAAACGCGGAATTTCGTGGCAATGCACGTTCGAATAAATGATATATCGCGAATATAAATTTTTGATAAGATGTGATTGATTTATTCTTTGAGAGAAACATCGGCATGTATTGCGAAAAACGCGGCAATAAGCTACACGTCTTCTGTGGGCGTGCATTCGCGTGTTCCGCGAGAGTGAAACGCGCGTTTTTTACTCGCAATCGACATAATATACACATTTATTCAGTTTCTCAAAACTGTCGAGGGAACAGTTTGAACGAGAGACACGTCAGGGATCCTTTCGTTTGCGTTTCTCTATCCCAGCGAGGCGACGACGCAGCACTCATTGAAGCGCCGCGGCATCTGCGTTCCTTTTTTTTTTTTTTTTTTTTTTTTTACAGG
>QVNV01018511.1:0-10033 GCA_014825455.1 Pseudomyrmex pallidus
CGCATAGCCGGCTTGGTGGAAGCGAGGCAGAACATAGTATGTCTGCACTCTTCCACGAGCCGAACAGCCGAGCGTGACGTCACGCACACGGACGGCCGTTCTCGCTGTGTGCGTGCTCCCACCACCTCGGTGCTCTTAGTGCTAGCCTGCCGATCTTACATCATTGGCCGTCACTTGATTTCCGCTTTTAGCCTTTTGAATTGAAAATGAGGGTCGTGTAGAGCCACCAAACGTTGAAGCAAACCGAACTTGCTCCGCGCTTTGGCCTTTTTTCCGAAAAAACTTTTTTTTTTAACGAAGGGAAATGCTTTATGCATTCCCCATCTCTCGGGAAGGAGATGAGAATATGTAGGTCTCCCTCCAAAAAGGAAGTGTACCCACTAAAATCTCTCGGTGGCCTAACATCTGATAGTGCCGGGAATGCCCCAGCATAGGACACTCTGCCGATACCCTCCCCACCATTTCAGGGCCGACGGCTTTTTGCTCTTTTTCGAGAATATACTATCTGTACGACGGCGAGAGAAAGAGGCCACAGCTCGCCTTTCGCAGCGTATAAAAGGTGCAATAAGGATGCGGATCCCTGCCCACAGCCCCGTGTGACTCTGCATCAAACTCCCGAAGGAAGACGCTTTCCTGAAGAACTAAGAGTTCGCGAAGATCGACTCACTTCGGGTATGTGGGCCGACCGTTACTCTCTCTCCTGGGCAAACAGGTCATTCTGCTCGCGACTGAGTCCCGTGTCCCCGAGAAATTACTTCTTCGAAAACGCGGAACTCGAGTTGATCTTCTTTGGCTCCGGGGGGTCCAGAAAGGCCGCAAGCATGCGAGCTCTCTGGGACTTGTTCTTCTCTGGAGTCCCCTTCGCGGCCAGTATGACCGACCTGCCTCCCTCATTCGGATTGTCCGAGGGCGAGATTCTACGCTTCAGCGATCTTGCTATCCGTCTAGATGGCTCAGCCGCCGGCCGAGAACTTTGCGCCTTGGGGAACGCAGAGACGCCCGGTTCTGAAACCGAAGGAAAAGCGACCCTCGGACCTGGCGCTCTTCCTGGAGAGTTGTACGGCAGCTCTGGCAGAAGCCCGCCGCTTTGGTTCTTCTCTCCACAACCTGGATCCAAGTGCTGGAGTCGGCTTGCGCCGAAGTTCCGGGTTGAGCCTTACCTGCCGCTACCGGCTTTGCCCCTCGCCCACGGCTTCGGAAAACGGACCGAGATTTCGGAGGAGTGGTCTTATCGGCTCTCACACCTTTTTTTAGCTGCTGGGAGAACTCTTTTTCCCTTCGACGATAGAGCTAAAAGGATTCCAGCCAACTTTTTCTCAATAAAAGCACTGACTTTTTCAAGAAGAGACTCTTCACTGAGTCCTCCCTGAACCGGAGAGACAGGTAGCGGCGGAGGCATGCTCACCTGAGCATGTAAGACCGCCACGTCGGCCCTCACCTTAATCCGTAATTCCTGTTTCTCTAGGTAGATTCTGGAGAGAGCCGGTCCGGAGGTGAACCTAGAGTGACTCCTAAGACATTCGTCAGGGGTGACCATAACGTGATGGGGATTCCTAAGAATTTTGACCAAAGTGCCCTTCAATCTCTTAGAAATGGATGCGACCTCATCTACGTTCTCAAGCTCCTTGTGAGCTCGTTCTGCCACCTCTATGGTGGACAGGACGGCCAACTCGTCTTCCAACCGAGGAGGACTGATTTTTTCGAGGGAAATCCTTTGGGATCAGGGCCGAACGATCTCCGAATCTGAGTCCGGTTCGAACTCCGACCCCGAGCCGGAGGTTTTCGCACTTTGGCCGCCTTGATGGCCCTGGCGACTATGCGGACCTTTCTCGCTTCTTCCCTCGCTCGACTGAGATCGACGAAGCGCTCATGTGTTGGTGGCACCCTCTTCTTTCGCCTTTTGTTTTCTAAACGGGTGAGGAACTACACGCGGCTCCGCGACGGTCTTGACGTCCATGATGTCCTCGTCGCGGAGCTCCAGCGCCGAAAACTCAGACGCGGATCCCACTGCACGACTACCGCTCCCCGCGCGGGAAGCGGTCTTCGCCGCTGTTTATCTGGCGGGCCTGCGGTACACTTGTTGAGTAAAGGTATCTTTTCATTCAGCAGCACGCTGCGGCAGCAAAACGTCACGTGACTCACATTTTCTAGGACTGCTTCCGCTAGTTATATTTGCTGCTCTTACCTAACCCTCACTCGATGCCATTTTTTGCGAAGTTCAAACGAAAAAAAAGCAGCAAAACCGGGAAAATTATATTATTGATACTTATGCATGCAATAACTATATAATTCCAAGAGGGAATGGCATCCCAAGAGGGAATAAAAGTTAGGTAAGAGCAGCAAATATACCTAGCGGAAGCAGTCCTAGAAAATGTGAGTCACGTGACGTTTTGCTGCCGCAGCGTGCTGCTGTATGAAAAGTACCTTAATCCATCGCATGATGACGACAGGAGGGGGGCTGGGACAGCCAATACCTTCCTCTCGCCGTGACCCAGAGATCTGAGTTTCTGCGTCAATATTTCTCGTCTTCTTCTATTTCCAGAAGTTTGAAGTGGAGGTTTGTTTTTGGTGTGGTCTTCATTTAGGTCGATTTGCATCTAAGCCTAACGAACCCGATCTGCTCGGGTTTGAGATCGGAGTTGTCCTTTCTTTAAGCACTCTTAGTTTGGCCGCTCACTGAGGACTTGTCTGACAAAGAAGACCCTGCCAGGAATCGAAGTTCCTGTCGACATAGCCCCTCAGATTACCACGGCACGCAAGCTCGGGGATCACGACAAGATGGTGCGCCACTCCCGAACCTTCGAAAAAATCTTTTTTTGTACAAGGAATGCTTTATGCATTCTCCACCTCCCGGAAAGGGGATATGTGGGATTTCCTCTAAACGAGATTTACCCACTAAAACCTCTCGGTGGTTTAACAGATGCGACAAGGAGGGCCCTGGAACGATAAAGGATCATGCCGGAGCCCTCTTCATCATCCAAGGGCTACTTGCACTTTGAAGACGGGCTACTCCCGCCCATAACCCCGACGCCGTGTCTCCAAAGTTACTTTTTCGTGGACGCGGGGCCGGGCTTACTATTTTTTTGGCTGCGGAAAGCCCAAGAGGGCCGCAAGCATGCGGGCCCTTTGGGACTGACCGCTCCTCGGAGCTCCCTCTACGGCCGATTTATTGCCTTCTTCCCTCGGAGCGCTACAGGCAGCCGAGGAGGAGGTCCCACGCTTTGGCGACCCGTCTCATGGACAGCTCGGCCGCCGGTTGGGAGCCCTGAATCCCGGAGGGTTCAGAGATTCCTCTGTTCTGACTCGCGGAGGAAGTGGCCCTACCCGACGGACTCGCGGCGACAGCCGGGTGATCACGCTGGGGAGGAACCGACCCAGACTTACTCCGACCCAAGATCGGCGAGGAAGTTCTCGTCGCCATCCTAGGGCGGAGACCTTTCTGGGACTTCTTCACCGGAAGAGAGAGGACGCCGGTCCCCCCCTTTTTTTTAACGCTGGGGAAATGCACTTACGCACATCCTGGTCCAGACCGAAGGTGTGGGCCAGAATAGTTTTAGACTCGCCCCTATCCAAGGAGGGAATGCTAACTAAAACTCACAGCGGTGTCCACCTGCCGCCCTTTTAGGGCTGCCTCAGGAACTCTTTTTCAGATTGCGCCGAGACAGCCCGTTAGACATGGGCTTGCGCCCTACTTTACTAAAGGGGAACTTTATCTTCCGCGACGGAGCGAGGGGATACAGCCTCGCTCCGCCGCCGCTGGATCGCGTGCAATGGGAAGGAGGGCAAAATGTCCCCCCCTCCGTGCGGTCCTGGGTCAAACGCCCGAGGGCGGACCCAATCTTATAGTTGGCTTCGGCTTCTGCCTTGGCCCTCTTTCCCTAGCACTCCACCTCGGGCCGCAGCCTACCAAGTCCTTACTTGGGCCTGGAAGAGGCCAGTCCGGGGCGAGTCTTACTTTTTGAACTCCCCGCCTGTCTAAACAGGGCAGCCAGCGCCCTGCTGGCATTAATCTTTTTTGCAGAGCATAAGACAGGCGGAGTGGCCAAACTTCTCTCCTTCCGTTCAGAAGGAGGCAGGGACGCCTCCGTGAGACCGGAGAAGCAAGCTTTCTTCCTCGAAGGACTCTCCTTCCCGAGGGGAGAGTATATTCACTAATTAAATAATGATTATTAAATTAATAGTAAAAATAAATGTCTCAAGTACTTTTTTTTTAACCCTTGTTGCCCACACTTTCTTTCCATACCATAAACCCCACTGGGGGTTCACTGTACTCCAGCCTCTTTAAAAGGTTCTAGAAATTGCTCTATTCAGTTTTTCATCTTGAAAAAAATCATAAATACTCTCCAGATGATGTTGATACAAGAATCTTATTTTTTAAATCTAAAGTTGTTATTATAATATGTCAAAAAATCGTAAAGTTTCGAGTTTTACTTACTTAAAAATACGCTCAAAGTTATGCTGGGGTCCCATGGACCCCAGGTGGGCAATAAGGATTAACAAAATTAAGTTAATGAAGATTACGTTTAGATAAAAATGTAATATTATAAAAATGTTAAATAACTGAAAATATTTTTATAAACGTGTATGTACCGATAATGACGAATTTTCTCAAGCATCTTATCAAAAATAGTAAGGAATGCATATTTATAAAAATAGCAAAAATAGTAATTATTTGCATATTCTTGTCAAATAAATTGCAAGTTTTATATGAAGAGTTTACCTTTATAGAAAAAAAGTATTTAAAGACCGTTCTTATTAATTTTTAAATTGTGTCCATTTGTTATTTCCTGGCCCATGGATATGGTCGAGCTATGGTGAAACGCAGCAGTAAACGCGTCGCTTTCCAAATCTTTTCACAGTAGACATGGAAGTCTCGCTGTGTGAGAGTCGAGCGAGTTTGTTTACATTCGTCGAAAGGTCAAAAACTCCTGTCCGCCAATCTTACTCTGACTAGCAAACACTCGTTCGTTGGTCGTTTTTTAGGTCTGAGACGCAAGCCTCATTTACTAAGGACGGAACTTAGCGATTTTTACGAGGAATTGAGAGTGGATTGTACGGAGAGAAGAATGAAGAATAACTCTTTAGTTTGATTTCACATACTATAAAGTAGTTATATTTATTAAAAATTGAAATTATAGTAAATTACTAATAGACAAGTGTACAGAAACTAATACAATGATGGAGCGCATAATCATTTCGTACAATGTAATCTATACACTAGGATGCACGTGTGTGAGAGAAAGAGAATGTGAATAGTTTAGTGCAGCCAGCCTCTTAACCCATGTTTATACAACTTAGATCATCTTAGAAATATATTAGGGACTTTTATGTCAATTGATAAATTCGGTTTTGTTTCATTTCTTGAGTTTCAATAAATTTAAAAATAGGAATAAATTGGACAGCTTGTTATTATCTCCAGATAAATTAGACAGCTTGTCCAATTTTCTGGAGAAGGGAAAAGAGAGAGAGTTTGTTTTCCGATCACGCCACATAGACCTTTCAATATTTGTTGATTGATAAATAAAATTCTAGTGACCCGGTTTTCTTGACCCGGAGATAACCGAGTTTGTTTGGAAAGTTGCTCGGAAATGTTTAAAGAATAAATTTTTCTTGCTCGCTATCTTTTCAAGAAGGAATTTTTACGGTTATTACTAGGCGCGTTTATTTTTTGGGCTCCGACACGTGAAAAATCGACAACTCGGTGAATTGTAAAGTAAATATTTAAAAAATTGGTATCCGTGACTTGTTTGGGTCGCTGAACACTAATCTGACGTCAGAATTACAAAATTCAAAATGGCGAATCAAAAACAACTGCACCTACCTAATCTAACCCTAGCCAGGAAAAATAATAATTATTATTTTCCTAGATAAAAGAATTATTATTATTTCTTTAGACTCTTTTAATAATTAATATTTTTTCGAGTTGTCGATTTTTCACTATTTTGGCAGTGCATAGTCTTATCGTCAAAAGTGTCCATCTTCAAACTCTCATAAATCGGCGAAAAAAAAAATCGTACGGGAATAAAATAGAATCACAATTTTAAGATAAAAGGTAGCACTTTAAGATGCCGCAGAGAGAATGTTAAAAATATAATTTAGTCAGCCATATTAACGCCTTGAAAATGGCAAAAATCACTGTTTGTGGTCTATTACTTTATTTATCTCAAAATGACGTGATGGACATTTTTCGCTTACAGATTCGTATTCAGCGACCACAATTAAGAAATCACTATTCTGCTTCTTGTATCTGATCCTTGCAGCCTTGTTTTATTGTTATTTAACGAATTAATAAAGAATTTGAAGGCTCGTAGTTTAAAACTAACAACGAAATTCTACTGGTAGTAAGATCCGACACGATAGATGTTTTGCGGAATAAATATATGTGAATATATATTTATATTTTAAGAGTATAAATTTTTTGCACATGATTATTTTTAAATTGAAATTCTTTTTCATTCATAAATTCATATATAGGATGCTAGGTTTGCTTCACGTATACGAGAATACCCATTTTCTCTTGTCAACTAATTTAGAAATTATATTGCAAAAAATTATTATTATTTAAGCAATTACTAAAAGGAGCTGCAATCTCAAAAAAGAAGAAAAAAGTACAAGCAAGGAAGTTATGGTCAAAGCCTTGAAGGCTCTGAAGTCTGGAACATTCATTATTGCAGCCAGCAGACTTTTTATTTTTATTTTTTTTTTAAGTGTGTGTGTGTGTGTGTGTGTGTGTTATAACACATATAATATATAAAAGAGACACAATAACTGCGAGCACACAATCCGGGATAGACACACAGTAACTGTAGGCATACAATCCGGGACAGGCACACTAACTGAGAGCACATTAATATATTCTTTTCATCTTGAGAGACAGTCTAACTGCAACAAAATTTAACTTTTTTTGTAATTAAAATTAATATAAAATTGTAATTGTTTGTAGTTAAAAAAATACCTCGATAAAAAGAAGAGTCAGAAAAATGAGTACGTATTTTTGTTCAATCTAAGTTGAGTTAAAATATTGTAATTAATTGATATCTAGAAAAATTTCCTTAATGGCACACACTAACTGGGCCCACTATTTTAGTGTGTGATACAGACGAAATATTTACTTTTCAAATGTACATACATGGTGTTACAAAAAACGAACGTTTATATCAGACATTTATTTTGTTCATAACTTTTCAATGAACAATGAGCGACGGCTAAAACCTTTTGATTGTTACTCAGGGACATGTCCTTGACAACATATGTCAAGGTCGAGGTCATCGGAGTTGGGTCCGTTTTTCTGAACATTTACGTCATTTACTATTTAGCAACATTTGCAATAGGTATTGAGATAATATAAAGTAATAAATGTGAGCGCATGAAAAGTAACGATTAGACTCTATAGGCGTGCACGATTATCAGCTGTAAAAAAAGTGGCTTACGCATACAATATCTTAGCAACGAGTGGCGAAGTAAACAAGCGCTGTGTAACTCGGCTTCTTGCGATCATTCGATATTCGATAGTACGTGTTGCTCTAGCAATGCAAATAATGATAAAAAAATGTTTCTATATACAGCATCGAATATGTATATATACATCATGCAATATTAAAGGTTAGGTAAAAGCTCAAACGCGAATAATAATTTGTCGAATTATTTTATTATTGATAACTTTCTTGATACAAAAACAGCATACATTCAACCATTGGATACGGTCTTTATCAGTGCAATATGTCTAGTAATCAAAATGTTACATATATAAAGCTTAAATTACAATATAGATGAAATTTGTTATGCTGATGAATCAAAAGAAGATGGTAGAAAATGGCCATTTTTGGCCCCGCCTGGAAATGAAAAATTCGTGCAGGATTGTTAAGAGTATCACTCAAAGAACAAAAACTGTCATTATCACTTTGCCGAAAAACGATGAGAAAGCTGTCAAAAAATTTGACAGCTTTTTTTGAATGCAAACATGTTCGATCACACTATCATATTCACATATTTGCATCTATTTTTGACAGCTTTCTCATCGTTTTTTAGCAAAGTAATAATAACATTTTTTGTTCCTTGAGTGATATTTTTAATGATCCTGAATGGATTTTTCATTTTCAGGCCGGGCCTAAAATGGCTATTTTCTACAATCTTCCTTTGAAATATTTTTAATTATTACAAATATGGAGAATGACATAAATTCATACACGCTCAACCTTGAACGTATATGAATCAACAATCAAATAATTTAACACATTATTATCCGTGTGTGAACTCCTACTGACCTTTTCCATACATATGTAAAAACTTAAAGTTATCAAAAAATCTTTATATTAAAAAATTTTTATAAAAATAATTACAATAGACCTTTCAGTCTTTGGACTATAGATCAAGGTAGTCAAATAAATCTGTCTTCAATCATAAAGTGGAACGTTTCGATCTTTATTTGAGATCAGTCATGCTGAATACAAATACATAAGAGAAAAATATAGAAATTATAGCTTCGCTAAAATTTTAATAATACATCTATTCAAATTTATTCACGATTTCATAGATAAATATATCGACATTTCTGTACATATAATCAAAAAACGAGGTTGGTGTATCTCGTGCTAAACGCATTTTTAAGGTCAGCATAAATTTAATTTGTAAACGGCCGTAGAAAACTTATGTATTTGTATTCAGCGTGGCTAAAGATGATCTCACATAAAGATCGAAACGTTCCATTTTATGATTGAAGACGGATTTTCTACCTTGACCTATAGTCTAAAGGTCAGAAGGTCTATTGTAATTATTTTTATATTTTTCTACGGCCGTTTACAAATTAACAAATGTTTGTTTCGCGGCTCAAATTTGTGCACTGATTATCCTGTTGTACGATATTTTACAAGGCGTGTGCCATGTATGCAAAGTGCGAAAAAGATGTGTAAGTGTTTAACGAAAATCTCGAGACCAGTGTTATCTAATGTATTCGATTTTTTAATGATACGCAAAGTATCATAATTAAATAATAGGTGGATTAGATCTCCCGGGAAAACCATTATAAAAAAACGTGCTATTGTAAAGGTAGTAAGAAAATGATAGCGCTGTTATTTCTCAAAAAAATTATTAATTGAACGAGAAGACGTCCTCTCTTTATTTTTTGTCGTGTGGCTGTTCCACAATTTACATATGATTCGTAGCTGTTCGTTCGTTACGTTACACTGCCGTAAGAATCAGCTGATCGCGAAAAGCAGTATATCTTTTTTCCTCACTCATCGCTACTCACTGCGTATCGCGAATATCGGATGATCGCAAGAAGCTAAGTCACGCCGCTTGTTTGTTTACTTCGCCTCTCGTTGCTAAGACATTACACAACGTAAGCCATTTTTCTTTACAGCGATAAAGCTGAAGCGTGAAGGTAGATTAAATCAATCTAAACAGAAAAATTACCATTTTGCAAAATGTGCAATAGTTATTGAGATATAAATTAATAAATGCGAGCTAAATGTGTGGAAAACGATAATTGGACTTTATAGACGCGCACGATTATCAGCTGTAAAAAAAAGTGACTTACCTCATATACAGTCCTAGGCTGCGAATCTGCGGTCCGAAATACGCTCACTGCGCTATTAGCGCGCTCACAATTAGTGATCGATTCGCTTCGTGAATGTTTTTCGTGACGTCACTGATTTATGCTCTCGATATACTCACGATGTTTATGATGGGTCACCATACTAAGCAACGAAAAGCGAAGAACCAAACAAGCGATGTGTAACAGCTTTTTGCGATTAGCTGATCTTCACAACGTATAACTAAAAATCACACACGCGTACAGAATCCATTGTTTTCAACGTGCTCACATTCATTAATTAATATCTTAATAACTATTGCAAATTTTGCAAAATGGTAAATAATTTTTTTGTTTAGATTAACTTGTCAATCTATTTTCATGCTTCGGCTTTATCGTTCATTGTCAGACATTCTGTATATACAGGGTGTCCCAGAAAGTCCGTCTCACCGCTTGTAGGCAAGTAGAAAGGGTTATTCTGAGTCGAAAAGTCCTTTACCATTT
>QVNV01018512.1:0-10037 GCA_014825455.1 Pseudomyrmex pallidus
GATACTTTTAAAATATCTGAGTATCTGTATCTGTATACATTTTAATTTGTGTATCTGTATCTGTATCTAGATACATTTTTTTACATGTATTTGTATCTGTATCGAGATACATTTTAAAAGTATTTTACCCAACACTGCCGGCCTTTGAGCCGGAATAGTTTTTAATATAGACCTTACACCTGCCGCGACAGATGTGAAAAACGATTAGGATTGTAGAAAAACAATAGATAATATTATCGAAATATAAACAAACTACGAAAATCTGATGATGTTATCATTGAATATATTTCTTCATATATAGTTTTTTTTTAGTTTCTTTCATCAGATCAGAATAAAAAAAGAAAGGAATCTTTCTCAGTTTATAAAAGAATCTGTTGTAAATAAAGCTCTATTTAAATTGCTCTATCTATTGTATCGTGCAATAATGTTCACAATGATTGAGCACTTAGCGATTATTGTTAAGTTTCTTTTTAATCGGTGAAATATAATTTTTCGTGAGAATCGTTAAATGATATTATTATTGCTTTTGGTAAAACATAAGAAGTTGTTAAGTACAACAATTAATTTAGTCTCTTTTTTAACAAAAATATTAGACAAAATGTATTATTAAATTAATGATGAAATTAGTTTTTCTCGTAACCTTCATAACGTTAAACAATGCTTTGTTGATTTTAATACGGTAAATTTATCGACGCTTTTTTGTACATCGAGTGAAGTGAAGTGCGTGTCAGTTAAATGGTAGAGCAACCTAAACAAATAATAATGGTTGGAACAAGGTCTGTTGAATAAGCAGCGTGAGGGAGACTTTCCAATTCAATTCAAATCAAAGATAGCAAACCTTTTTCGATTCTTTTGCAATATGAGTGAGCGAGCGTTGTCACACTGCAACATGACTTCTTAAACTTCGCGGACCAGACACAATTATTTTTGCTTTAATTTGTTTATTATTTACTATCAACAACAATTTCTTTAGGTGTTTTTAGTAGAAACACGAAAAAAATGTTAACATAAACAGATAATGTATTGTAAAATTGTACACAATATGTACAATTTTACATCGGTGGCCACTGTGTTTACTATTTTTGAGGTTATGTTGCTCATCTCGACATGTTAAAAAATATTTTTTTAGTAATTAAATGTAGCACTTAAAATCCATAATAAAATGCGAAAAATTATTTAAATTTGAAATAGCAATTAGAAAGTTAAAAGAAGCGACATTGAATTAATAGCGACATTTGTGCAATATACAGATATTTAATATAATAGATGTATATTCTATTATTTATAACTGTATCCATAAAGGATTTCCTCCATGTAAAAAAAATTTATAACTGTAATTTTATATATTCATACATTACACAACTATACTTTTGTATAGTTATGTTATTGCTATCTATCTTTTACGTGTTACGGTGATCAGACATGCTAAGTAATTTATAATGTTTGGATGTAATTGATGTTTAGATTGATGTGATTAATTTGATTAATGTTTAGATGTAAAAAACGCACTGTTTAATGAAGAAGAATCTAAACTAAACAATGACGAAGCTAAATCAACAATTACAGAAATTTTTCCATGGGTCTCAGAATTTAAAAAAATGTGTAAATGTATATATGCAGATAAAAGTATGGCTTCCTTAGCAGAGCTTATGCAGTACTATATCAGGTAATTTTTTACATTTGGTATTTCTTGTAATACTTTACAATTCACCAGTATTACTGCTTTGAGCACTGGTGTTATGATATTTCTATAGCGTAGATAATTTTTGTTTTTGAAAATAGTATCCTACAGCGTTTGTACGCTTTGTATAAGTTTTTATATAGGAACAATAGCAGATATGTTTTCCTGAAAATTGTATGTAAAATGTGTGAATCATTGAATATGATCTCATTTAGTTAATTAGATTATAGCAGTTGAACAGTAAAAAGAAATTATTGTCTCTTGTGTTTATGTTGTTATAAAACAAAAGATTTTAAAATTATGAAGAAATTACTTAAAAGTTTATTTGTTAAAAAAAGTATAATTCATATATAAATAAAATAGATTTCATATACAGATATTTGGAAAAGGAAGAATATTAAATTATTTTATTAAGACAAATTGTAGTTTACAGAACTAGTTTAAACTTTTGTTATTTACATTTATATTCTTATATTTTTTATAGATAACTAAATATTACCAAACATATATTATACTATAAAAATATAAGTTTTTAAAACTGTCTTTACTGTCATGTAAAATGTATAATTGTTGTGGTTTTTTATTACAGAAATATGAGTATAAGTGTAAATAAATGTTCTATAAAGCCTTTAAAGGCAGCAAAGTTAAAGGATTCTATTAGTGAAACTTTACTTTTGTTCTTATATATGTATCGTGAACTTTCTGAGGTAAGTAAATCTTTTATAATGTATCATTTATACGTATAATTCTCATCACATAAAACTACACATATATGTTCTATTTTTCTACACACACGCACACGCGCGCACACAACGACATTATTAAATAGATAAAATTTATCTCTTTATAGGACCGTAATAGATCTATTTATTTAAATAATATGTCCGATTTATTGGCATTATACATAGATGTAGAATTAAAAGCTTCAAAGAAAAATAATGAGGATCATAACAAAATTTGTACAAGACTTACGTCTTGTCTTTATGTATATTTAGGTATGTATTTTAAATTTAATTAACTAAACGAATTAATGAAGAATTTGAAGGCTCATAAAGTTTAAAACAACAACAAAATTCACTTAGTAATAAGAGCCAATACGCTGGATGTTTTTGCGGAATAAATATATCGGAATATATATTTATATTTTAGGAACGCAAATTTTTACACATGATTATTTTCGAATTAAAATTTTTAAAATCATAAATCCATATGGGATGCTAGATTTGCATCACGTATATGAGAATATACGTTTTCCCTTCCGAACTAATTTAAAACATCTAGCGTATCAGCTCTTATCACCAAGTGTATTTCGTTGTTAATTAACTATCTTTATATTATTTTTTCATCCACAGAACATTCCACAGAGCATTTATTAGATACTTTAATAAAAATACAATTTATGTGTCGGAATTATCATCATATTTTAGATCCAATAATAACGTAAGTATACAATGTTGATACGAAATCTAAACGTGGCTTTGTAAAAGTGTGGTTTGTTATAATTTATTTTAAATCAAACAATATTACATTAATCAAAATTTCTGTTTTATTACCTGTTTTGCAATTGTTTAGAAAATTGTCGTTATATAGTTACTTTTCATGTCTCTTTTACTTTTACTTATTTGCGATATATGTATTTGCGAATGTGTGTGTGTTCGGCCGTACATATGCCGAGCTTTTCGCATCGAAGCGAGTCAATAACAGCAGCCTAACAGAGTCTTTCGACAGCCTTGACGTTGAAAACAAGTACCTTTCCCTATATAATCTAACCTGTCGCTAAAGTTTTATATTTGAGTTCTCAGAATTGAATAAATTTATTTTGGCTCCAATTGAAATAAATTGTGTCCAATTTATTACGAAATTGGACACAAGTGCAATCCAGCTTAATGCAGAATCCGAAACAGCAATATTTAGTTATAAATAAAAGAATTTATTTTTTGCTAAACACTTATCTTTTGATATATTTTACACACAATTCTCTATAAATAACTTTTATTTTATTATTTTAATTACGTGATATTTTATAAAAATATTACGTGTAATATATATGTACATATATATTTATATTACACGCGCGGTATATTTCTATTTGATTTCAGAAAAGTAACTAAAAGTATTCCAGCACATCCCGAATCAAATGTTATGTACGTTCGTTATCTTCTTATTTATTGTTTGTGGAGAAAAATAAATATCGATATGATCGTAAGAAAAGAAATTACTACAACCGCAATTGCCTCTTTGGGAATACCACCAGCTACTTTCCCACCATATTTATTAGAAGATGTATTACCGAAAGTGCCAAAGTGTCAACCAACTTCTGCAAAACATCTAATGCATCATAAATTTAACATAAGAAAATGCTGCGAATTATTTATACAGTTCTGTAAAGAAAATAGAGGTGATGTACGGCAAGAAAAAAGTGAAAATGCAACTACTATTCCAAGCTCATCCAAGAGACCAATATCACAACTGGTATGTTATATACGTATTACTATCTTAAGTTTTACATATTTTTTATAAAAATTGTGTTTATATTTTACGTCATACAAATAATTCTGTTTCAAGAATGGTAAGAAAGATTATTTTTATGCAAACACAGAGTTTTTTTTTTTAAAATCTGTATATACGAGAGAAATTTATTATGTGTGCGCGCATTTGCATATGTATGTGATAAATTATGAGTTTAAACTTATATCTGTATATGGTATTCTAAACTCAGAAAAATCTTGTGCATAAAATATAAAAGAATATTTCAATTCTGGATGCAATTTGATTTATTCTTTAAAAAAAAAAAGACATTTGTGCGTGCGTGCGTACGTGCATGTGTATGTATACGCAAAATAACACATACTATCTTATTTTAACACTTCGCTGACGAGATATAAAGTATAGATGTTTGGTAGACATGATTAATACTGTGTGATTGGACATATAGTTTTTCTTAATCTAAAAGTCATGTAAAAGTAGCAAACTTATAATAAGTTAAGTAAAAACGTTTTTTTTTTACATGCGTTAAATAGAATTTCTTGTCAAAAAAGCGAACCGTTGACGAAGTGTTGAGATAATTTTTTTGCTAAAAACAGAGAGGTTAATAGAGCTTGTATGTGTTCTTAGCTGGAGGTTACACCACGCGAAAATGAAAATATGAATCATATTGAAAATAAGTGTAATTTTATTTCTTCAGATAAGAATATAGAAAGTAATCGTATTTCATCAGATAATTTAAAATCCTTGAGTTTAAACAAACAAATAAGTATTAAGCCTTTAGGCACAATCTCTACAAATATTTCTGTCACGCGAACTATTTCTAAGTCAATAAAACCAAAAGTTCTTTCGCGAAAAAAAAGTAAATCCACAAAAATTGTACTAATTGATCTCACAAGTGACACTGTTTACGAACGACACATAGCCAAAAAAAATTCAAGAAAAGTTGCATGGCTCGAAGAAGCAAAGAAGCTCGGCGCAAAAACGATAAGAGCGTCGCAGAAGATGAAGAAGCAACAAGTGGCGGAAAAAATGAACTGTTTGAAAAACTCAACTTTTGAACAACGGTCGGAAGACTTGATTCAACCCACGTGTGCTGCAGAAAATGCATTCTCGAAGAATGATTTGAAGTCATCCGCAACGTACGATATGAAGACAGATAATGATAAAATAAAATCTAAGGAATATTGTGAAACAGATCATACAGTATCTGTGAAACAATCAGTGGATACAAACAGCAGTGACAAAAATGACATTGTAATACCTTGCACACTTTCTTCTGTAATCGTTAATAAACCACAGTCTAATAAATGTAAAACCTCTACAAATTCGTTATTGAACGTTTCGAATAATACTGATAACGTTAATAAATATCACGATGTTAGGGATAGAATCAATAATGAAACATTTAATAATAGACATACACAGACTGTGATTAAACGACTGATAGAACAAGACGCTTTCCCTGAAAGTGAAATATATAAAAAATATGAAAGTTTAAAGAAAATCTGTGATTCAGAAACAGAGCACTGTAAAACTGTAAATACTTCTCTCGCAATATGTATTCAAAATAATTCCAAAGATGAAGCATGTAACGCTACCGATCTTAGTACAACTAAAGATAAATTATCTCCGTCTCTGATACATATGCTCTGTGAGCAAAATGGAACGAATGATGAAAAGGCGGATGATATCGGTGATAATGAAAAATGTGCGCAAGAAGATACTTATAATAAAAGTAACAAAGTACGATATTCAAAGTCAATCAGAGTTGATGATAGTGAATTAAGTGAAAATAAATTGGCAATTTCTACAGCGGCTGAAACTCATATTGTAACAGCTATAAGTAGCACAGAAGTATCAGTAAATAATATAATGGAATCCGATCGATTACAACAACTGCACATTATTAAAAATATACCAAAAAAGGTTGAATCACAGAATGAACATGTATCAGTGAAAAAAGGTATTGCAAATAATATTGTAAATTTTAATGTAATGAACGGAGATCATTCTAATGTACAAACAGATTTACATGTCGATACTTGCATCAAAATAAATGACGATGTAAGTGATAGCAAATTCTCTAATCGTAATATTAGAGAAAATATTTTTGAAGATCTCACAGCTGATAAAAAAACTACTTCTAATATCCTCGACGTATCACTGTGTTCAAGCAAGGAAGGAGCTACTAATAAAACTGATATTGAAAATATGAAAACCGATTGTCAAAACAGCCTAGAAATCGGTTCCAACAGAACTTGTAATAAAGAATACATGATAGAAGAACAAAAAAGATATATGTTAAACGCAAAAATGGAGAAAGATAGTGTTGAGCGAACATTCGATTATAAATTATTAAAAAGTCCACAAAAAATTTTACACGCAAATATTCAAGATTCATTGGAAAATAGTTGTATAATTCATGATTCAGAGTTATCCGGAAATATAGATGGGCTGTCATTATTAGCGAATGTTGTTACGAGTCAACATGGTCCTCATTCAAAATTGGAGCATGAGTTAAAAATCGATCAAATTAAGGTTAAAGATTACGCTTCGTTGAGAAGTTCTCCTTATAATCAAAACACCGATGATGAAACTGATACTAACGATTCGTTAAATGCGGTTTCGCGAATTTTAAAAAATTCAACTACCGAAGTAGTTAATAAAATAGTTGGGATTTATCCGGACGACGCATTAGGCAAAGTAGCGCATCACATTGAAGTAACATCGACGACTGATATGAATCACGATGACCGCGAACACGAATCAAGCAATAACATACCGCATATTGTTCATACTAGTATAAATAATGAAACAGACACGGTGTCCAACAACATAAATATAACAGAAAGCAATGTGCAATCAAAGGAAAACACGAACGTTATATTGAACGGAGAAACAGTTGTGCTTTTGCAAAAGTCTCCCAATAGTAATCTATACATCATTAACAAAGCAGTAGAAAATGCACGAGATCACAACGGTGAAGACGAAAGTTGTCCCGTTAGGGAGAAGAGCTGGATGATACCACCGGAAGATTGCGCATCGTTCGAGGTTGTTAACGCTTCGGAACATATACCATTTAATCTTGAAATATCCCAATACAACAAAGATCTCATTTGTCAAGAAAAAAAGTTTTCTATCAGTAAAACCAAAGGTATCAAAATCGAGCCCGAGGAGGAAACCAAATTGATGACTATTGCGGAAATGAAGTCTTACAGTAAGAAAGGCTCTTTATCGTCCGAAGTGATATCCGCGACGTCACCGATATATCAGGATACAAATGTGGCAAATGTGAGCATCAACAAGTCGACCGACAAGCGGAAATCTAAATCTATCCTTACTTACAGACAGAACATCAAGCAGGAATTTAATAATCATGTTACACCGAATTGTGGAATACAAGGATGCACCGGGATTCATTCGCATTCTCATGAAGTAATCGACTCGCAGCATTCGTTACATATTCCAGTTACTCATCCCACGCCAATATCTTCAATTTATGGAAATTGCACAGCCGACACAGATCTATGTATGCCATATCACAAGCATTGCACTTCCGTATCGTGCAGTTTGAAAATTAATTCCACTGCTTCGCTCCATTCTCATACAAAAACCGTCAATTCCTGCGGAAGATCGCACTGTTCTTGTTTAGATTGTCGTACGTACGACATAGTTACGCACTGTAGACAGTACATACACCCTGCCAGAGACACTCACGTGTCTTGCATTGAAAGTAATTCTTATTTTTTGCCCGCGCATTCGTCAGTACAAACATCCGCCGTCCAAGAACACGATAGGACAAAAAGCGAAGCGGTAATCAGTAAATTGTATGACGATCAAATATTATGTAAAATAGAGCAGAGAGTATCGCTACAAAAAAGTAACGCGTTGGAGAAGCTGGATATGCAACGCGAGCCGGAAAAGTTATTTAAGAAAGACATGGACAAGTTGCCGCTGAAAAAGAGACTGAAAGCTCATGCCATGATGTCCATGGCGTACGAGGAACTGCCTATTAAAACGGAAAAATTAGATAACTATCCTGGAATACCCATGATGTCTATAGCAGCCCTAGAACCGCTAGATGATGCACAGAAGCATTCCTCACAAATGATTAAATCATCGTACGAATTGTCCTCCAACAAAGAAGATAGATCTCATGGTTATCATTTCAACTCTAATATAGTACGAAGAGATTATTACAAAGATATGCACATTTCTAATTCGCGTCATAATCTTATGAAGGAAAGTCACGAGCGTCCGTTTCGACCGAATGGTGATCAGTCTAACGCGATGTTTCTGGAAACATGTCAAGAGAGGACATTTAAGACGCCCGCACAGTGCAGAGACGTGTCGGTGACAAATACGACATCTCTGAAACGTATGGAAGCAGATACGATGGAGCAAGATAATACGTGTAAAAAAGCAAAAAAAACGCAGTCATCTATTAGACAAACGAGAAGCTCAAAGAGAAACGTTCCTAAGGTAAATTATTGTTACACCGATGTTGATCCAGAATGGAATCCGTCCGGTGAGTCAAAACGAAGACGTAAGAAGACTAGTCGATGATCAATACTATTTCATTACCAGAAGTCACTGCTGTAAAAAAAAAACTTGTATAGTGGACAAATGTGTTCTTCAAGCTGTGTGACACTGTAAATTTGTAAATATATGTACAAAACAGAAGTGAAAATCACTCGTCCTAGGAAGATAGACCGTTCAGCGTGTTCAAGAATCGACGTCAGTAAAGAAGATAGATTAGCTAGAAGCGTAGAAGGACTTTTGCATAAAATATTTTTGATGTTTGGTTAGATAACGCTGACAAGTTGTAGAAGGTTTTATTCTGTTAAATATATCATCTCTATCTTGCGATATTGCACATTTTATATACGTGTATATATATATATATATATATATATATATATATATATATATATATATAAAACTTTTGTAAGATATTTAAATTTTAATGTTTTTATACGTGTAGTGGTCTGTCACAATCTGTATAATTTCTTTTGAGTATAAAATTCCTTTAAATTCCTTGTAAAATAAGATCATACAGCTTTTTCTGTACGGTGTTTTATATGAATGTGTGTACACGTGTACATATACACAACCAATGCCAAAACGTAACTTATAGAAATGTATTTTATTTAGAATATCATTTTTAAGGTAAGATAATTTTACATTAATAGCATTAGTAAATCAGTTGTTAAAAAATTATTAATTATTTGTTATAAAATAATGTATGTATAAATATATATATCAATTTAATTAATTAATTAGTTATCATATTTTTCGTCTTTTCTCATTTGTACGATAGGAAAATATCAAAACTTATTTGTTATTTTGCATTTATCTTATATATTGCATGAATAATAGTTATTATTCATATTAATAACCACTTGTAAATATTTTCAGTTTCAAGAAAAAGAAGATAAATTTAAATTCATCATAGGATTATAATACCACGAGGTTGAAGATATAAAAGTTAAGAATTATATAAAAGCAAATTTTTCCGATGAGGATACACAAGAAGCGTACCAAGAAGGAACTTGTTTACGTAGGTAATTTTGATAATATATAATTCTGCATATAAATAGAACTGTATGATTCAAAGATTAGATTTTGTAATTATACTAGCAAAGATTAATTAATAGTCTTATGAGTTAATGTGCTAAGTGTTTGTGCGCGAAATATATATTTTTATTTAAACGTGTAAATTACACAACAATTTGAATTAGACATATATGTGATGCAAACCAAACATCCTAGAGTAATTTTCACATTGAATTTAATCCAAATAACGATTTATATTAATGTACAGGTTTAAAATAAACAAAAACTATACTTTGCACAAACACTTAGCACA
>QVNV01018513.1:0-19167 GCA_014825455.1 Pseudomyrmex pallidus
TAGTTTCATTAGTTTCAATTCCTGCATTTCAATTCCTTCATTTCTTTCATTCGTTCGTTCCCCTTTCTTAACTAAACACAGCCTAGATATGAAACAAAGATAAAATGACACTCGGGTGGGGAATCGGAACGCAACTCTGCATGTGACCGCACCCGATAGGTGCGTTCGTTTTCGACGTTCACGCATGCACTTTGAACGTCGGTCTATCTTTGTTCTACACTCGACGAGCAACAAAGACGAACCGACGCGTAGGCGTCCTAGAGCGAACGCACCCCCAGACTCCTTCTATCGAGATTTGTCGGCCAATGACTTATCGGCTCTCTGCGGTTGACTCAGTTTACCATTGGTTGTCTATTGTCGACGCGTGTCCCGCTGGTCATATAACTTCTCCCTAAAGGATCATTCTGTGCCATTTGAGCTTGCACTTGCCTGATCAGCTGATGACGTAACGGCACACAGGGAAAAGCGTCAGGAGTCCCGAATCCGAGGAACGAATCACGGAAGCTGCGTGGTATTGCACTTACTCACTGTGTCTGTGACCGTGGTGAACGAAGTGCTAGAAGCGTACGTATGGCGTAGAAAATCCCGGGGTTTTTCACGTTCTCGCCAGCGTTTCCGTTTTGTCGGACTTGCTCCGTGTCTGTTCTCGCGTAAGTGATAAATATATACGCGCATATCTCTCGTCGCTCCGTATTTGTTCGCCCGCGTTGTTATATACGAGTAACAAACGTGCACATCGAGCACCGAGCTGATAAAAACTGCTTCCCTCTCGTCTCGGGAAAGGGAGTCGGGAAGAGTGTGAACGACGAAAAAGAGAGAAGGAGAGAGAGACAACGAAATCTGAGGAAATCGTGTCAGGATGAGCGTCGACGCGTACGGGCCCAGCAGCCAGACCCTCACATTTCTCGACACCGAGGAAACCGATCTGATCGGCGCGGACACCCAGGGCAGCGAGTTCGACTTCACCGATTTCACGTTGCCGTCGCCGAGTCAGACGCAGGCTTCGCAACACGACGCTACTCAAACGCAATCCAGTCAGCCCGTTCAGGTTGGTAAATTAATCAGAGGTTGTATCTTCACGCGTACGCGCGATTAATATATTCTGGGTGGTGCGAGTCTATCGTCAACTTGGACGCGTCGTCGTGATCCACACCACGCGGCCTAACCTCGCACCCAATCGCGTGCGCCAATTGCGTGCGTGTTGTTGCACGGTGTGGCATTAATTTGCCATGCAGCGTGATAAATGAGACTCTTTTTCCGTCTTATCTCTGTCCTGTGACCCTCCAGTATTTTTCCTTGATGTCGAAATCCTCCGATTTTCCTCAACGATCGTGTGTCGCTCTCGCGTGACCTTGATCGCCACTCGTAGGAAAAACACGATTCAGCTCGCGTTGCGAACGAATCGCTCTCATCCCGAGTCAATGAGGGGGTTACGTGTATTTTTATTAATATTTTATAAAGTTACGCAAGCGACTCTTTTGCATGTATGTAAATGTATATATATGCGTGCACGCGTGTGTGCGCGCACGTGTGTGTGCGCGCACTTCCGATACATAAAAAGTGGAATTTTCCACGTGCTTCCTGTTTAGTACACGACCCAAGATAAGAAAAAAATTTACCGATGCGTTTTTGCGATATCTTCTGCGATAAATTGAAATTCTTTACGTTTAAGCAAATAAACTCAAAGAAATTCCATAGTATCTTATGCTCTTGAAATGTATTTAACATAATAATTATTTTGCCCTCAGAAATGAAACATATTTCCTATGGGAAAAACCTTTTTGGAGTCTTTAAAGAGTTATTGTTGCTTACATTCAGCAAATAGCTCTTTTGTTTTAAAAGAAATTTGTCTAAAAAATCTTTGGTTTTGATATTGTTCTTGATGATATTTGTCTTCGTGTTTTATACAGATAAATGGAACCAATGGTAGTTCATCGGTAGTTTCGGCAGCAGCCCAGAGTCTTGCAGAGTTGCAATTTGAAGAGGAAGAAGAAGAAGCTTACTACAATCGCGAGTTGCCTGAACATGCCTGTAAATATTGCGGCATTCATGAGGCGTCCTGCGTGGTTATGTGTAACGTCTGTCGCAAATGGTTTTGCAACGGACGTGGCAATACATCAGGATCACACATTATCAATCATCTTGTTCGAGCCAAGCATAAGGAAGTTACTTTACACAAGTAATTTATCTTTCATATATATATATATATAGTAATTTATCTTCTATATTTATAACAACTTATCTTTCATTTTTCTGTATTTATCTTCTACATGTTAATTTAGAAATTCAGAAATCTGTATAAATATTATGCAGTTTTGTGCAAACATTTGTAAATTATATATAATTACATATAACTCATTAATAACTTGTATATAATATTATTATATTATTATTTATATAAGTTGATATATATGCAGTAAAAAACATTCTTCACTAACCCTGTTTGTTACAGAGATGGTGCTCTTGGAGAAACTATTTTGGAATGTTATTCCTGTGCTACGAGGAATGTTTTTTTATTGGGTTTTATTCCCGCTAAAGCTGATTCGGTTGTCGTGCTGCTTTGTCGCCAACCATGTGCAGCACAGAGTTCCTTAAAAGATATGAATTGGTGAGAGTTATCTTACTATAGTTTTGTATATATTACATATTTAACACAAATATACTTAGTATAAATATTTCTAATACTGTGTGAAATGGTACATGTGTATTAAATAGTTTTTTTGAAATTATTTTAGGGATCAAGAGCAGTGGAAACCTCTGATCGACGATCGCTGTTTTTTGACTTGGTTAGTAAAGATTCCATCTGATCAAGAACAGTTGAGAGCCAGACAGATGTCTGCGCAGCAAATTAACAAGTTGGAAGAACTGTGGCGAGACAACGTTGAAGCCACTTTCCAAGATCTTGAGAAACCTGGAGTGGACGAGGAACCGCAGCAGGTTCTGTTGCGCTACGAGGATGGATATCAGTATCAGAACATCTTTGGTCCTCTTGTCAAACTAGAAGCTGATTACGACAAACGCTTGAAGGAGTCGCAAACTCAAGAAAATATCGAAGTACGTTGGGACGTTGGATTGAATAAGAAAACTATCGCGTACTTCATGCTGGCCAAGACAGACGGGGATATGAAACTGATGCACGGAGATGAACTGAGACTTCGTTATCTGGGAGAGCTTCATAAGCCTTGGTCCGGAATCGGACACGTGATTAAAATTCCTGACAATTATGGAGAAGAAGTAGGAATCGAGCTGAAAAACAATTCTGGAGCACCGACAGAGTGCACCAGTAACTTCGTTGTTGACTTCATTTGGAAGAGCACGAGCTTTGACCGGTAAGTGTTATCGACGAAATTGTATCGCGATGCTGCTAATATACTGATACAATTAATATGAAAAAAAGACTTTTTACATATATCTCACATTTATCATTTTTCTTTATTGCAGTATGCAATCTGCATTACGTAAATTTGCTGTGGATGACTCATCTGTTTCGACTTACATATATCATAGACTTTTGGGTCATGATGTGGACGAGGTTCTATTCCGTTGTCATGTTCCCAAGCACTTCAGCGCGCCAAATCTACCGGATTTGAACAGATCGCAGGTGTACGCTGTGAAACATGCGATACAACGACCTTTGTCGTTGATTCAAGGTCCGCCTGGAACCGGCAAAACCGTGACAAGCGCCACTATCGTCTATCAATTGGCGAAACAACAAAGTGGTCCGGTTCTCGTATGCGCGCCCTCCAACACAGCCGTCGATCAATTAACCGAGAAGATACACAAGACAAATTTGAAAGTCGTGCGATTGTGTGCGAAATCACGCGAGGCCATTGATTCGCCAGTGAGTTTCCTCGCGCTGCACAATCAAATAAAAAATATGGATACGAACACCGAGTTACAGAAGTTACAACAACTGAAAGACGAAACGGGCGAATTGTCGAGTGCGGATGAGAAGCGCTATCGACTTCTGAAGAAAACGGCGGAAAAGGAATTGTTGGAGGCGGCTGATGTCATTTGCTGCACGTGCGTAGGCGCTGGTGATCCAAGACTGCACAGATTGAAGTTCCACTCCATACTGATCGACGAGAGTATGCAGGCTACCGAGCCGGAATGCATGGTACCCGTTGTTCTCGGAGCCAAGCAACTGATTCTTGTTGGAGATCACTGTCAATTGGGTCCAGTGGTTATGTGCAAGAAAGCCGCCAGAGCCGGTCTGTCGCAGTCTCTTTTCGAAAGATTGGTAGTACTGGGAATCAGACCTTTCCGCTTGGAAGTACAATATCGCATGCATCCCGATCTCTCGAGGTTCCCGTCTAACTTCTTTTACGAAGGCTCTTTGCAGAATGGCGTTTGCGCCGACGAGAGAAAACTACTCAAAATCGATTTTCCCTGGCCCGTACCGGACAAGCCAATGTTCTTTTACGTCACCCAAGGTCAAGAAGAGATAGCCGGAAGCGGCACGTCCTACTTGAATCGAACCGAAGCGTCCAACGTGGAGAAAATAGCAACGCGATTCTTACGTTGCGGCGTCAAACCGGAGCAGATCGGAGTTATAACTCCGTACGAGGGCCAGCGGGCTTATCTCGTCCAGTACATGCAGTATCAAGGTTCTTTGCACTCGTCGTTGTATCAAGAAATCGAGGTTGCAAGCGTAGATGCTTTTCAGGGACGTGAGAAGGATATCATAATAATGTCCTGCGTGAGATCCAATGAACATCAAGGCATAGGATTTCTCAACGATCCTAGAAGATTAAACGTGGCGCTAACTCGCGCGAAATACGGCATCATCATTGTGGGCAATCCCAAGGTGCTTTCGAAACAGCCGCTCTGGAACCATCTGTTGACTTTCTACAAGGAGCAAAAAGTGTTGGTCGAAGGACCGTTGAATAATCTGAAGGAATCCATGATTCAGTTTGCCAAGCCAAAGAAACTCGTCAACTCGGCGAATCCAGGGTCGCATTTCATGTCCACGTCGATGTACGACGCGCGCGAAGCTCTGATCCCGGGATCGGTGTACGATCGTTCCGGCACGCAAGTAAACGGCACTCAGAATCACAACTCCTACTATCAGAGAAACATGTCTGTCGACGTCTTCAGCCGTACTCACGACACCATCAGCTATATCAGTCCAGAACGGGCACAGGCGGCGATGAATAACGTGCCTGTGCCAGTAGGTGTGTTTATGAACATGCACCACGTGCCGCCACGCTTCTTCCAAATGCGCCAGAACCAGAGAAACAGGCGCGGAGCTGCCGCCTCGGCAAGAAACAAGACCGGTCCACGTTTAGGCAAGCTCAGTCAGACTGAGCAGAACACGCAGCCGTACAGCCAGCCAGGTTTGCAGTTGACTCAGGGAACGACACCAGGCATGTCACAACCCGGATTCAGTCTCTCGCAACCTGGTCTCAGCCAAGCTGAACTCTCGCAGGACTCGTTTGCGGTTGGCGAATTCCAATCCCAGATGGATGGTCTGCTGTCACAGGATTCCACTTATCAGGGTGATCGAAGTGGTTTCTATCAGTCAGGTCAGTCGCAAGCCGGAGGACAGTTCTCCCAGCCCTACTGAGCCGAGAGATTTATGTACGGCTGAGCAACGCAATTGCCATGCCATGAAGGCTCATTCGACCAATTCTTTTTCGAGACCAACCACAATTTACTAACTGCGCAAAACGAGATAAAACGGCTCGGTACGATCGAGTTCGATATTATGCAGTCGTCGTGAGGAATAGAAAGAGGAGCGAAGGAAGAACGAAGCTAATTTCGTAAGCTAATTCGCCGTTAGAGAACTCCACCGTGGATGGACAAACAAAGAACCCCATTCTAATTGACTAGTAAAGAGTGTGACAAGGACAAAACTGGAATGGACATCGCGCTGGAAGACGACGAACGACTATTACCAATCGAGACACGCGTTTACCGTAAACAGACCGTTTTATCGCGGAGAATTGAGTGACGCTAGTATTAAAAGCACAAACTGGAAAAAAAAAAAATTTATTCGCTTCATCACTGAATTCGATGAGTGTGCCAACATAGCATCACAATCAAGAGAGCTAATCGTGTACGGCAAAGAAAAACCTCATGGAAACCTAAACGTGTAGCAGCGTCTGTTAATCACAGATTAGAGACCACGCAATAATAGCACCGGACTGACACTACGTGTTTCTTCGCCGATTTGTTTCCAAATCTCGACGCAAAAAGCAGGGAGGAAAATCTAAGGCACACGTATATATTACATCGTCCGAAATGTCTCGAGCTGGGAATAAGGTACATGGCCCGTATCTTATTGTTTATAACAGCACTGTACAAGCTGTTGCTCAAACGCACGAGTGTATTTCCACACATCGAGAGTTCTTCGACGGAACAAAAAAAAAAGTCGCCAATCAAGTCTCGTCGTCAGGCATTGTGAAGCGTTATCAACATCATCAAGGAGACGGAACATCCTTTCTTTGAGGACCGACAAATCCAAAAAAAAAAACGGTCTTGAGAAATTCATCGGTGGTTTTGATCATGTTGATTAGTTTTTTCCCCCTCCTCCCCCTTATGTGTTGTATCTCTCTATTGCTTATTTGCCGCAGGGATCGACAAAATGTACGGATAAAAAAAGCTTTCTTCCAGTAGACCTTTAGTAATAACATGTAGTGGTTAGTATGATCGAGAATTATAAACATAGCTTACTAAAGCTTTATGTTCGTTCTTTCTTTTTTTACATATCGTTCTCTTCAATCGTTTCGCAATGATGAGTAAATTTTTTTCTTATAAAAAAAACGTTACTACACATTTCAGAGAATTAGTTTTTGTTTTCCTACAAAGGGATGAGACTTACGCATCACTGATGTTACGTAATAAATTACTTACGTAAATTAAAAATCAGCGCGTTATACATATATACTTGATAAAGTTTGATATGACGATTTGAATTATGCCCCAGTGTCTCTGGTAATATTCTACGAGACAATGACCTCAGGGTTTGCTTGTCGTGATCCGATCACTTTTTAAACACCGCCAAGTTGGCGATAAACACACACACACACACACGGGAAAAACATTTTTGACAAATCCAATTGCGAGTTTTCGTAGCGAAAGGGTTGAAGCGCGAGAACGATATCAATTTATAAATTTAGGATTAGTGAGTCTTGATTTTTTTCTCTCTCTTTTTTCGTATATGTCATATTGCAAAATCGTATGTATGACTGTATCATCGCTTGTTTCGGACATTACCATTGTTTGTGATGGTAAAAGTAATTCGTAACATCACTTATTCGAAATGTTTTATTATACTGGAAAAATAGAACGTCATTCTACTGTATACATAGAGACTCTTATTTGAAATGCTTTTCTGTTTCCTTTCCAATATCCCTGCTTCTAGTTCCACGCAACGTTTCGCTCGCGCTCTCTGTGTATTGGCTTTTTTTTTTGACGGCCAAAAAAATTCATTAAAATGCAATAGAGATTAAGTGAGACAATTAACATAACTCTATGTTACACACAGCACCAAAATTGTTTCATTTCTTCTGTCCGATCAACAACGCACCGTTCTGATACATATATATATAAATAGATACATATATAATTTACAGATTATATAATATTGAAATTTATTGACATCTCTCTTATGGAAAAATAAATATAATTTGAAAACACTGTCTAGTTGTTTTTTTATAATGCCACCAATCTGATACGATGTATCATATGAGATCATTTTACTGAAAAATAAACTAAAATATATCCATACGATAACAAGATAACAATTAATACGTATAAACAAACGGATGAAAAACAAGCAAGACATTCAAACGGCAAAATATATGCTTTATATAAACATGTTTATTTAACAAGAAAACTGCAATTACAAAAGATTATTTTATAAATATAAGGAGATCAGGTGTTTTTATATATGTTCTGACGTTGTTAACACAGAAAGAATTTACTATTGTAAATTTTATCCAAACAATATATGCTTCTATGTACCTGCATCTTTTAAATTAATTAATTCTGATGCTATATAGTTACAATATAATTTTTCCTTACTATTTTTATGTATGAAATTATTGAAAGACTATTGAAATTTTTATATATATATATATATATATGTATATATACATACATATATATACATACACACAGACATCAGCATTGTGTAATATTTATATATATATATACACATACATGTTTATACATATATATAAAAATACATGTGCATATTACAAAAACGTATATTTATAAATCTCTTCGAATACCATCTGTGAAAGTTAAATCGTTTAATTTTTACTGTTAATCAAGAAACGCAATGAAATCACATACAAGTAAAAAAAAAATAAATGCTAGTTGATATGTTTCTGTAATCTTTTTGAAATGTGAGACAAAATTGTTAATGTAGTGTTAGTTTTGGTATTCATATACGTAGCTTTTTCAAAAATTAAGATAGTAACAATAATAGAATTTACTCGTGTGTGTATATATACATATATGTATATTGCAAACACATGTACCATCTTCAAGATTATTACACAATGCTGTATATATTTTTGAGAAAAATGACTAGCAAAAAACACTAGACTGATACCAAAAGAATGAAAAAATATATATATATATATGAGATCCCCTTTTAATGAATAACGAAAAATACCAAGTTTGAGTGTTTCTTTTAGAAAGGATTATTTGGAAAAAATATATAGTAATATCAATTTCTTGTTTCCCTCCAATATTAATTGGCTGCACTGCAAAGTAACTTTACTCTTAGACCATTTTTGTATGAATGGTTGTTGAAATAAAGTTAGTAAAATTTTCGCTAATTCACACAGAGAAAAATATAGTTTATATATAAACTATTTATTTTTGTCATTTTAGGAGAAGATTTATCCTCTTAGGACAAAGATCTTGTTGTCAGGAAAAATAGATACTGTGTAGAAACATAAAGATCAAGAAACTTTCTTGTTTTTTCTCGATCTTTATAAATAAATTGTTAGAAGTTTTACTTTTATTTGTATGAATAACGTATATATTTGATATGTTACCGACTCATACATTTTGTTTGTTTCTAACTCAGAAAATAAAATATTAAACTTAAATTATTTTATTGGCAAGAAAATTATAATTCCGTCAATATTTTAGGAGATTATTTATCATCATCTTAATATAATTGATCAAAAAGTGTTCTTAAATATATATTTATAGTATAAGTAAATCCTTTTTAAAAGAAACACAGTCTTGCTACTTCACTATCGATTGTTCATTGATTATATATCTGAACCAAATAGTATAAACGTAAATAATTTGTTTTAATAACATTTTTTTGTAATTTTAGCAGATGTTTTTCATTTTTTTGGCTTTTCATATTTTTACAAAAAGATAATAATAAAAGTTAATATATTTTTTGAGTCTATGCTCATGTGTGGAATACTTTTTTTTGTAAGGAGTAACAATTGTACAAAAATAAGTACTGCTTCCTTTTTTTTTTTGTTTTTACGTATACAATTCTATAAGATGGTATTTTTCTATCAGACACATTTGTTTCATGACTAGCAAATTATAAGTTTAAACATCTTTTTATTGGAAATGTATATTTATGCGTTGATATTTATGCATAATTGTTTGTGCAGTGTCTGATAAGTGTTTTAACGCCAAAAAGAATATATATCTGTTTCATTATTTTTATATCACGTTGTGCTCTACGATTACGTTACCAATATCAAGAGCAAAGTACTTTGTATGAATATATTTGTTAACTTATATGGAAGACTTATACATAATCGTGACAAGTAAGCATAGACCTTGAAAAACTGAATAACGGTGGCATGACAAACGTTACAATAATAAATTTTATGGCGTTACCATACATGTGTATGCATATATATATAAAAATATCAAATCTTCTTTAGAGAAATTGATGTGGACTATTAATGTATAGAGTTACTTTGTTGAAGATTTAGAAAGATTCAAACAAGAGATGATAAAATCTATAAGATGTAACACATCTTAAAGATTTTATTGCACGTTTCGCAATTCTAATGTCCTACGTTAGGAACGATATTCGTGCATTGGGTGTTTTATATCAAAATGTTTGCACGTTAGAGCGAACACAATGAAAGTTTTCTTACACATACACACACATACAAACAAGATGTTATATAATAATCAACCTCCGGAAAGAGAACATACAAAATTTAACGAGACTGTGCGCGCGCGCTTTGTGTGTGTATGTGTAAAGTTCTGTCTCGAGTACCTTGCAAATATAAAGTTGCTCGAAAATATAGTTTGATATCACAAGATACATAATCGTATAACACGATGTCGGCAGTTTTTCTTTCACTTCGTTGTATCCTTATTTCAGATCATCGGATCAGAAAGCCATTAACCATTTAACACAATCCCTTTGATTCTATTTGAACGGCTTGTTCATCAAAATAGCACGCCTTTAAATTACATTAGCTAATAATTAAATATTTCTGTGCTACCACTAGAAAACACAGTTACGTCATGAGATCCATTATATGAGGTTTTGGCTCTACCTGGACAAATATAGAGTTCAAGTCCCGCGATTTTTTCAGTCTTTGATACGTGACACAAAATATTTTCTTAATTTTTTCAAATACATCCGTGTCGTAGACTGATCTTGCTGTATTAGTCAGATCGAATGGTTCTATAAATTGTGTAACAGTTTTGTCATGAGTTTCATAAAAAAAAAAAAAAAAAAAAAACAGTGCGTAATTGCATTTATGGTATAAAGGGTAAAAATTAGAAAGAAAAATGAGAGAGTAGTGTAACCGCTCACCTTCAATACATAGATTTTTCCATTGATGAGGATCATTTTTGAGGGACTGCGCCATACGACACTCATCTATTGGTATTTTGCTCGCCAAACGAACAGATATCGCATATTTGCTGAAACTAATTGAATTATATACGAAATTAGTATCGTTTGTGTTGAAACATCGACATTGAACATTCTACAATTCTATCACTCACTCGAATTTGACGTAGTACTTGAAAAATTCTACAATTAATTCTCCGAGAGGTTGACGATTCTCAGGTAAACGAATGGAGAATGGAATATTTAAATCCTCGTGAATGTCAATACTATGGATATCCGTTTGCGGACTAAATTTGCCGACAAATATCGAATGCAAGCATGGTAGAACTGGAGGGTTGATACCACCTGTAAAAAAGCCATGTTTATATTTTCTGATATTTTAGAAAAATCAAATGTCAGTATGTCATACGTACATTGTAAAAAATGTATCACCATAAGCACCAGAGAGTAACTGGATATTGTCATATTTTTCGCGTTATTGATATCTTGACATTGAGCCCAAAGTTTTATGACAATTACTAATGGTCTTACTCTCCAATCAACTAAAACAAATAAAAATACTTGCACACACAAAGAAAACTTCTTACATAAATATTGTATTAATGCATTGTTAATTAAACTTACGTCTTGAGTAACAATATAATAATTGAGTATTTCTAATACCGACAGCATTATTACAATTTAAGTCAACTTGCAGGTTTTCCCATATATCACGAAATCTTATAATAGGCACCTTTGCATGTATAAGGTCAATGTTTGCAATATATTCTAGATATGAGAAAGAATATATAAAAGTATCAGTTTGTCATTAAACTGAGGAATAGTAAAGTTTTTTAATAATTTTTAAAAACAGCAACATAAAGATATTGCATACCACATTCTTTAAGGTGTTTTAATACTTGTTCTAAATGTTCTATAGCTTCGGTTTTCTGATCCATTTCTTCTGTATGTCTCACTAAAAGACACATGTCGACATCGCTATTATTCAAACCAAATCCATTCATTGTTGAACCAACCAAAAATAGACCATATTTTGGATACGAACTCTAAAAATGCCAGTGTTTTAACATTTGACACAAAAAAGTCAATTAGTTACATGTAGTCACATTTTTCAGATTTTATCTTTAATTATGCCGACAATGTGTTTGTGTTTTATTAACATATCAGTTATGTTTACCCTAATATAATAATAAAGCTGTTTCCACAGCATCATTTTAGTTATATAAGTTCTTTCAGTTTGTTGATTTGATATGAATCTCTTCCAAACTTGTTGGGACAGACTGTCCCACATCGATCCCGTAACAAGGTTGTTAGGTGTAGTAGTTACTTCTACCAAATGAGATCTGGCAAGAAATCTGTCAGGAGCTATGCAAGGCGTTCTAGGCACTATATTGTAATTCGATACTAAAAGTTCGGGAAATTTACGATTTCTTGGATGCCTTTGAGAAGGTATATTTTCATTTCTACCTACATAAGTAAATTCTAATTTAATCAGAGAAGTTCGAGTCGAACTATACTCTATACATATAGAATATATGTATACATATATTACTTCTCTAATAGAAACATCTGAAAAAGAAAAGACTCACCTGGTAAATACTTTTTTCTATTTTGATAATTTTGAAAATGAGATCTAGGATTAGAAATGGCAGTGTGGTAATAATTAACAGACCGTTGACTCTGAAAAAATTGTTGCGCCGAAGCATTTGTGGAGATTAAATTATTTGTGGATTTATTGATTGCTCTATTGTCTGAATGCATTTTGTAATGTTTCCTGAAAAACTTTAGTTTAGAAAGAAATCTGTTCGTTTGTTGATTGGTAATTTTTTATCGATGACGCGCAGAAATAAGATAATATTTAACATATGATTAATATATTTACTTCGTGCCCTGTCCTCTTAATGAACTTATGGAGTCCCGCTCGTCTGAACTCTCTGTTAAACTATTGTCAATTTGATGTTTGCTTGGTGTTGATGAACGCGAACTAAACCCACTGTCACTATTATATGTCTCATACTTGGAAAAAGAATTTCTATATGAACTTCTTCTACCATTTCTGTTGTTCCAGCCTTGTTTGTTCTTTGCTGAATTCATATTTGTCGGCTTGAAACTATAGTTTGAAGATGGCATAATTGCGGCACCGGATGCGCCTATTCCTCTTTTCCAATGTGCAGAAGAGGAATTGCTATTAAATTGCATATAGTCTATATGTCGTAACGATGGCGTATCAACTCCTATTAGTTGTAATAAATCTAATGGATGGGATCCTGTCTGCAAATTATTACTTATATTATAACAGAATATATACATACAGTCTAATAAATAAATATATATACATATATACATAAGTATGTACATATATATATATATATACACACATATATGTAGAGATGGAAAGAGAAAGAAAAATTACTCCTCCATATAAAAAATTTAGAAAGAAATCTCTAAGTTGTATAAGAATATAATCAAGACAGATATGCATTCCATTGAAACTACTTATCGTAGTAAACAACGTGCTATGTAGATGTTCGTGAAAAACACTGTACTGTATATACTATGTATAAAGATCTTTTTAATTAACACGTTCACACCAGTGGTACATACATGAACTGTCCTATGACGACGTCCCCGTCATGAATGTGTTAATATTCATATATTCATATATATATATATGAATATAAATTAAAAAAATCTTTACATGTACCTGCATCATACGATATCTGCCATGTCCAGAAATATCGGGACCATACTGTGCGAAATCAGCTTGATGCAATGCACCATTAATACGTAATGTGTGTGCTTGCGCTGATGGACATTGTCCATTTGTTTGTTGTCCACTCGTTAGTTGCACCATCATTTGTGATGGAAACACAGTATGGTACATAGTCAAAAGAAGACAGTACAAGATGTGATTCTTCGAGGCTTGCAATTTCTTTAATTTCTACTAAAGTAGTATATTGCACTTAGTTGCCCTCATTAGTAATTGTGTTGATTGAGAATATGTATAAGGCACAAAATATTTTATTACTGAATGTATCTTGCAATAATTTATAATTTTATCAAATTCACATGTATAGTTCTAGTTAGCTTTTTGTGTTACTTCTTTAATAAGTTTTTTTTCTTATAAGCTTTTATTCTTTGCTTTGCTAATTACTTTAGTTTATATATTATATTCAGTTAGATATATGTTGCATTATTTTAGAAATCTATCATATTAATATAGAGTTTGACTTTAATATAAGATTACAATGCAAGATTACAAACTAGAGCACAATGAGACACTATATTTAATGTCTATTTTTTGTCATGAAAGTTATAAATAGTAATTTATGTATTCAGAAATGCAGAAACAAGTTATAACTTATAAGTTTTAATGACTATATTAATTCAACAAGTTAATCTTACGCATATATGCCAGCACTTTGCGAAAGAAAAATTTACATGAAGTAAATAGCCTGTATATTCTCAATCCACCAATATCAGTTTTTAAATATGTAACTTTATGTGTAAGATATATATTTCAAACGTTTCAACTTGTACTTCTCCTTTACTTATATAAATATTTGATACGTGTCTTTGTTACCAGTAGAGTGTTCCAATCGTACGTAAAATATTATTTGTTTTTCTATCACAGCTTCCTACAAAAAAGGGAACAATTATTTGTCAAAGATAATATTGTGTGTATTATACATATATATATCTCTTTGCCTGCAGACATGAGTCTTCCAGACATAAGTCTTCTCATTTAAAACTTGTGCATCAATGTTTCTAGAAAAAATTAAGTTTGAACACTTATATCTTTGAAACTACTAAAAAACCTTTTCACTTTGGTTTTTATTGGCGCAGAATTGTTCAAACTTTGATTAACAAAAAACAAAATTGAAAAAAATATTGATATATATGTATATATTACATATATAATATTGTTTTTTAACAAATGATTTTTTTTTTTATAATTTTTATAAATATTCCACACAATTATATATAAGTATTATATACATACACAGTATTATATACATAAATTATATACATAATTATATATATAATATAATCTAATAATATTAAGAATTTAAAGCTGTTAAAAAAATGTCAACTACTGTAAAATATATATAAGTAATAATTATTATATGTACATACTACATATACTTTTGAAAGTAAAGTATTAATTGTATAAAAACAATATTCTTAGTACACATAAATAACATCTCTCATACAAAAACATAAAAATATTTTTCAGATAAGTTTGTTATATATAAATTATATATTATATTTACAAAAAGATGGAAAGAGAAAGAAAAATTACTCCCCCATATAAAAAAATTTAGAAAGGATCTCCAAGTTGCATAAGAATATAATCAAGACAGATATGCATAGCATTCCATTGGAACTACTTGTCCTAGTAAACAACGTGCTATATGTAGAGGTTCATGAAAAACATTAAATATCTTGTAACACAGGTAGTGATGTGAGAGACAGAGAGAGAAAGAAAAAAACAGATACAGAGAGTGAGAAGAGATCGTACAACCGGGAACAAACGCAGTAAGAATGCGTAAACGACAAACGAGAAAAAAAATATCATTAATACCTGTGTGCTCAGACGCCACGTAACGCAAATTTATCTTCCGGATGAGCGGAAATTTATAGAAAAACGATCCTTTATCTCTACCAATCCGATGCGTTCGGACATGTAACCCAATGTTGTATCGCGACTATCGTTCGTGATCTATTAACCTGGCAGCGATTTATTCGACAGGATGCGTCACGTCGGGCGACAATGGGCGAGGAATGTTTCTGCTGATTGATGGCCCCGCACACCCGTCACTATTAACACAAATCGCCACATCAACAAACCTAGCAAACGTTTAAATTTTCAAATCTCTGACGTAACTGAACTACACTCACTTCACGTGTTCGGAGGAGCCCACGAGGGTTAAATAACAAGCTCAACTTGGCGCTCGCAACGATCACGAGCACAGGCCATGTCCACATTATCTAATTGCATTGGTCATGTCTGGCAAATCGACCAATGAGAGAGGATATTGTAAACCTAAGGCCCGTTCTACATTGATCGCAAGCGCAAACGCAAGGAACAGGTCTTGTAGAATTGACCAATCACGCTGGTCAATTGGCTGATTTGATCAACGTAGCGAACGCCAAGTGGATTTTAGTGAATTTTCTCCTATTAACTGCGCATAGAGGAAGAAAAGCTGGCAAAATAGAGATAATCTGTTGCATGCGGAATTGGCAAGACACCTGCTGACAGCCAATGACTGCTACACCCGTATTGGTCGGATTAGAATTATTATCTCCAATCATAAGGAAGAAAATCAATCTCCAAGGTGTGATAAACTTTGTCCTGATTGATCAAACCCGATCTCAATCCTGATCGGATTTAATAAGTCAAGTGTATTGCAGATGCCTACATATCCAAGAAAATTTCCAATAGTCACTTGGTTCTATTCCATGCTTTATTTATATATATGTATACACATATATATATATATATATAAAATGCCACACTGTCAATCAGCTGATTGCTGCGGGAACAGTAGAGTTTATGCGAAATTATTAGGAAAGTTATTATTAGTTTTCACAGAAAACAAGAGAGAGAATTGAGTGAAGATGATGATGTGCATACAGCAAAACTAATCGTCCAAGAAAGTAAACATCAGAAAGAAATAAAGACAGAAACACAAGAGGATCTAAAAGATCTAAAACTCAAATTGAAAAATATCAAAGAACGTGAAAAATTTAAGAAATCATGACGAGCTTGGAGTGGATAGAACATAATTACGCGCAGATGTTACGTCGCATATACCTGGCCACATCAGACTACGGTAAACACATCTATCTGTTTATCTTTAAGATTTTTGTTATTGTCCTTGAACGGTTTTGATTAGAGGGGAGAGTTATATACTGTTGACATTCATGACAATGTTCTTTGTCCAGAGAGTACAGATTCGCAAATGATTGTAGACGGTGTGCCAGTACGAAAGTTATTTGTCAGCAACTTAGCTCAAAGGGTATGTACTTATTTTTTGAATTTTCATATAAGATATATTTTCATATATCGACATTCGAGTTTCATTTGTAGAGTACTTTTAAAGATTTGCAAAAGTGCTTTTCTACGTACGGAGACATTGAGAGTTGTTATTTGCGTAGAAATAAGAAAAGTAACTACGCATTTGTCACATTTTTTAAAGTAGAAGATGCAAAACAGTAAGTCTGTTGAAGGAGGTTTATTAGCAAAATCATCGACACTATTTTTTTTTTCAAATTATATTAATCATTTACAGAGCACTGGAAGATGGAATATGCAAACAAGTAAGATTACACAACAGAGACTTGAAAGTACTACCTGCAGATTCTTGGCATCAACCTGATAATATAGAAAAACCATTGCACAAAATGGATTCATCACCTGAAACATCAAACTCACCAACTGATAAAAAAACATTAAGCTCAATAGCTGTACAAAATAAAGATGGAAAGTTTAGAGAGGAAGTATTGACAAAGATATTTTCAATGTTGTCATTCAAACATAGATTCGACATGGAAGCAGGTAAAATCTTTGTGTTAACTTTGTTAGAACTTTGATATATACATATGCATAAATAGTATATATAGATATATCTTGTAGATTGATTTATATTTATTTGGAGCGCTTTTTTTAAATAATATTTAAAGATATTACCGATACATATAATTTAGCTTCTGTGAACGCTCATTCGTTTTTCATTAGTATTTGCGCGACATTTCGTGTGAACGAAATCCGAGATATATCTGGTATATTATACTTATAGTTTTATCTTTTTCGCTTTTATCTTGGCAAATCTTGTGTATTATTTTATTATTATTCTTACAGTCTGTAAAGACTGGCAAATAGCAAGTCAACAGCGAGACACATGGACAGATCTAAAAAAATTAAGCCTTACATCTGAAAAATGGAAAGATATGAACGTTCACTCACTTCGAACAGCTACACTTCGTCGAATTTTAATGAGAGGTGGCTCATTTCTAAAAGAACTAGATCTGTCGTACCCATTTCATTGTTTAGGTTTAAGTACAGTGTCCGTTATCGCAACGTTTTGTACAAAATTGGAAAGTCTGGATCTTTCTGGATTACCAATTTCTAGCTCAAGCTTAGATATGTTAGCACTTTATTGTCGAGACTTAAAGAAATTGACTTTGGGAACAACACTGACTGCTTGTGACAATGAACTTGCGAATCTTATTGCCAGGACACACTTACAATATCTAGCTTTAAAGAGAACCAACATTATAGGCAAGTGTTTGCTATTTCTGCGGCCAGAAGAGATATCTACTCTAATAGTAGATAGATGCGAAGAACTTCAAGATGCCCGCTTTGCCGAAGCAAGTTTAACTGATTTTGATTATGTTCTTGATATATTTGATTAATATATGATGTATAATACTATAATCTCATACCACAGGCATTAAACAAGTTGAGGTTGACTTGTCTTGAAGTACGTTTCAGTTTTTACTTACAAGACGCGACACTACGGGCCATCTGTGCTTGTACAACTCTGAAATCATTACAGCTTGATGGAAATCTTTTCAAGTCGGACGTTGCAAGACGCTTGTTGAATATTTTACCTACCAAACTCGTCAATCTGACAAACTTGACACTTATATATGTTATCTGTTTAAAAGACAGATTCTTTCAAACTTTGGCATCATCTTGTACAGAACTTAACTTTCTAAACCTTTCAGGTAAATTATCATTAAAATTTCATCCTATTCTTGCTGTTTTTTTTTGTTATAGTGGATTTTTTTTATCCGACAGGATGCCAAATAATGACGAACGAGGATGACGACATCCATGACGACGAACTTGCATGTATTTCTCGTTTACCAAAATTAAAAAAGTTAATTCTTAATCATGTAAATATTCATGATGGAAATTTGTCAGAGTTACACGATTTAATACATTTTGAATGCCGAAGATGTGTAGATGTTGGAAATGTTAGCATAAAAAGAATACTTGAAAAATCACCAGATTTACAAGTATTAGATATCTCCGGATGCATTTCTGTTACTGATGATATTCTAGAGACTGCTAATGAAATATCCAGAAATCGACACAATAACTTAATGTTAAATTTATATGTTGGAGGAACTAGCATTACAACTAGACAGGAAAATATTATTGATAATCCGTGGTTAAAAATAATTAACGTTAATCTTTCTGACATCGAAGTATATAGAAACGATCTATCAATTCCACAAAGAAACTTGCAAGAACAAGTAGTTGAAGTAATGGAAGAAAGGGAGGAAGAAATGGAAGAAGAAAGTGAAGAAAGTAAAGAAGAGAATGAAGAGGAGAATGAAGAGAG
>QVNV01018514.1:0-23030 GCA_014825455.1 Pseudomyrmex pallidus
GTACTCAATATTACATCATATCGTGTATACTTTGTTATTTTTAATAATATAATTTGCATGTCACAATGTGCCCCGGTCTCCCCTACTACGTATTGTTCTTAAAGTAACTCGGTATATACAATATATATATATACAATAACAAACGGTCCGTAAAGAGTGTACGGATTTATATTTCGGATTTCAAGAGCAAAACTTTCAGACGCGAGAATTTAACCAGATTGTTCGAAGGATTACAAGGCACAGCCAAGCAGGCAGCAGCGCGTCTAAAACAGAGTAAAGTAGTGATTTCGCCCCAACGACTTTGCAAAATTTACGTAAACGTAGAATAGCGAAAGATCTTCTCTCTCGCCCCCTTCCCCGCTCCGTTACATTACCGTTTTACGATTCCGCGGGAGTCGCCATTTAAAGCGACAGTTTTAGTAACATCTTGAGAATTTTGATTAAGCCAAGAAGAGGAACGAGGTGTGCCCAGTGCGCCGCGAGATAAGGAGATAAAGAACTGCGCGCTGCCTCCTCAGCGATAATAATAATACGGCGCCCGGAAATTCGCAACATTCGCGAGCGCCCTTCTTAAGGAAACGTCTACGTGCAGTTGCATAGAAATGCTGTATTTCAATTTCGGACGACATTACGCGAGAGGGAGAAACTTCAGCGACTCTCTCCCTTCGGAGAGTATCGAGTCAGCTCGTACGTGACTGCTCGCGTTATTCCCGGATAGCGTTTTCGGCGCTTAGAAATTTATGCGAATTACACACAATGATGTGAAATTCAGCGCGAGATTATATTATTTTGATTCAATCGCTTGTTTTATTCGCGTCGGGGGGGGGGGTTGTTTTTTTTTCTTTCTTTCTTTCTTTCATTATTTTTCCTCCACCGCGTATGTAGGTCGCCGCGTATATATATATTTTCACGTCATCGCGCGTTCGGATATATAATGCTCGATCGTTGAACAATGGAGTCGTTTCATAATTAATGATGACTTTAAGAGTGAGTTGTACATTTCCTTTCGTCCGCATTTCAAATTTCACTTCGACAAAATGTTCTTATTCACCGCACAAAGGTTAATCACAGAACGTCGACGTATATCATCAGTTAGAAATAGAAAAAAAAAAAAAACAACGTCGCGACAAGGCGAGTAAACTTGTAAAACTAATGTAAAAACGGTATAATCGAATGCTAACGGACTGTCTGCCGATTATCGCTTCTATGGAAATGGAAACTATAAAAATGGAAAATTATGGAAAAAAAAAAGAATGTCTTTTTTTTTGTTCATTAGCTGGGGAATACTTTGTTCTAATTTCAATACACAACGTGTCTAACAACGACTCGCGAGAAATTACACGCAAATAAAGTTTAATTTAATGGAAGAGAATATAAGTGTCTCATATTATTTGTCGACTTTGGAAATCGCGCGGAAACTCACACAAAAGCACCGCGTGCTTGTTTACTCGTACCCATAATGCGCGTGTGGGAATTGCAAAATACCCGACATATATAAGCAATATGATTCGCGAACGAAGAAGCCGGTCGTTTAAATTAACATCTGTTACCGCGCGCAAACAAAAGTTTCGAATTAAATGACACAAGTTGGAACTATAATTAAATTCGCGGTATTAAATTCAGCAGCTAATAAATAATAAATACGTGTAATTTACTGATGATATACATATATATTTATAAATTGCAATTGGCTCTGTATGTGACGATGAAATAAGAGCATTTATAAATTTCACGAGAAACTGATGGAGCAAAATATTATCCTACCCGCGACGACCGGATTGCAAATCGAGCCCGCAATTTGTATGTCGGGAGAGAATAAATCAACAAACATTTGCAGCGTGTGTCGCGTCGGAATTGCCAAATGCAGTTTTATTTTGTCCTCGCGTAGTTTCTTTTTAATCAATCACTCTTATTTTAACGCGCGATGTCGATTGCATTTCGAAACGATCAACGTGGGCACATTAGCGCGAAATTAGATTGCCCGATTAAATTCACGATCCACGTAAAAGTCGAGATACAAAATGAGTATCTGTCGAAAGGATTGTTTTATGTGGCGAAGAGTTTATTTGTGACGGTTGCTTCGACAAGCTCCGGAGTTTCACAAAGTTAATCCACTTTTACTCGGATAACTGGCGTTTCAAATGGTAATTAAATATAACAATGTGTTCCGTTATATAAATATTGTTCTTTGATTAGAGAGAGAGAGAGAGAGAGAATTTAACTACATACAGAACACAATAAGGTTTTATCTCAATTTAACCGAAAATTACAAAGAGACCTTGTGCTTATGTGATTCGCGCTCCACCGACTAAAGTCGAGTTAATGCGGCAGAAACAATCCGAGAACATATTCGATAACATTTCCGCGGGAGAAACGACGTATCAAAGATCCGAAAAAAAAGAAAAAACGTGGAAAGTCTTTTCGTTGAAAGAAACTCGAGACGCGCGCGCGGCGGGTGATTCTGGAAACAGTCGGAGCTGCAGTTTCTCTGACGGAAATGCTAAACGGACCGCGAAGGCACGTAATTCGCCGGAATTTCTCGTAACCCGAACTTCGAAGGACGGTCAGTTCGTATAATAACCCTCCCCTTCGAACGTGTTTCATGTAGTAAAAAGGATCGGACGTGGCGGCGCACGTGATTTCCCTTTCGATTCGTCAAGTTTCGCTCCTCTCGAATACTGCTCCTCCGTTTACTGTACCGCGAAAACATTACGGACACAGAACCGCTTCGCGCGCATCCAACAACTCGCGAGAACAAATGAACTTTCTTTGCCTTGATTTGACTTGACTAAACAAAACTTTTTTCTCCGCTTAAAAAAAATAAAAAGAAAACAAAAAATAGCGAAGAACTACACGGTCTTGCAATCTAAAGGAAAAAACATTTTTGTCTCTCTTTTTTCTTACCTTTCTCTCTGGTTATTATATTTGAATTGTGAAACTTCTGCAGCTTGAAGAAAGTCTGTACACTTAGAGCACTCGCGTATAAACGAATTTATTATCAATCAACGCATATCTCGCGTATTGCAAAAACTATCGCGATTGCGATTTGTAAATTGCGCGTGTGTTTGCACGCACCAAGTACATTCGCACACGATTGGATATCTTCTAGTTTCGTTCACCGTGATTCACTCTCTTACGCATTTCTCTCTCTCCCTCTCACCCGTTTATTCGTCGATCCCATCCAACTATTCGCATTGTTACGCGACTCACGAATGGCGAAAATCTTTCGCATGAACAGAGCACCGGTCTGTTTATCAACAACTGCTAGATTTTTCCCGTGCAACCGCACGAACGGCTGTTCGTTGGTGAAACCGACCGCGTAATTGACGTTACGGTCTGGTCGCGCCGCGTGGATCCAAAATGGGGGAAAACTCGCGGAACAAATACAACGCGGGGCTGACGTTCTCTTTACATTGCTGTTCATCCGGCGCAAGTGGTATAGGTACTCTGCCCGGAAAAAAAAAAAAAAAAACGTTATTCTGTGTAACAAAATAGTTCTGTGTTTTTTTTCTCTCTCAAACAACGCAAAACCCCGGCGGAGCGAATAACCGATGAAAATAAAAATCTGTCGATTGACCGAGCATCCGGTATCTTTCTCCTCCTAGTTGGGTCGCGCGATGCTCAGCCCGGGATAATGGCATTTATCATTGCTTTTCGAAAAAAACTTGATTTGTAAAACTCGTCGGAAAAAGAAAACGAAACAAAGAGAAGGACGGATCGTCGAATCGGAATATTAAAAAAAAAAGTATTTTTCGAAGAATAGCAGTTTGTTAACGATCGTGTGTATCATATCACCGCTGTTGCGAAATATTATCCGTCGTTTTGTTTCATGCGTTGCTATACGAAGTAAAACAGAGCTGAAAATGTGTCATATATAGAGATATCATATATATTTTATATAATATGTTATGAATTTAAAATAAAATATTATTTTTTATATTAGCGATTTGAAAATTCATGATTTTATCGTTTCGCTTTTTATCAGCGCAGTTTTAGATGAGACTTTATCAAATATTTTTTTTATTTTTTATCGCTAAAAGTAAATGTTGTACATTTGCAGGCAATTCGAATACACAGCGTTTAAATTGTCCGGTGAATTAAACAATGAAATTTGAAAGAACGCGAAAGAAAGAAAGATTCAATATTCTTAAACCGGTTTATATCAGGTTTTTCTGACGGGGGGGGAGAAGACAGAATTTAATCGCGCGTCGTACAACAAGATACGCAGCCTCGAAATGAAGTGTCGAGATGCGCGCGTGAAGACCTACCTGGCGGGACAAACAACCGGTGCGCAACATTGAAAGCTGAATATTTTCGCAACCGAACGAAACGCCGACGCGCTAATGCCGCCACATCGTACGTCTGTGAGCGACAACACGCGATTTATGATAGAAATTCTCGAATGTCAATTTGCCGTGCGTTCTCGGCAACGAATCTCTCTCGTTCGCTCAGTAACAACCAAGATACTTTTTTTAACAATTCCGCGCATTTGTCAAGTCGAAGAGTTAACTTTGCGCCATTTAAAACAGACTCGCCCTATGATGTGAGCGTATCATCCGCGAAACCGGCGGGAAAAAAGAACGTTGAGAGCGGCGCCGTTTTGCAAAAACGAATTCCGGGGGGAGGACAAGAGCGGAAACAGAAAAAGTGGAAGCCGAGCTAGGAATTAAAATGCGCCAAGAAAAAAAAGGCGGACGAAAAGATCGTGTCGCTTTTCCGGGCAATGGCACGAGCGAACGTTCCTGAATTTACATTAGCGGGACAGACGTGTCTATCGATTCCCAATCGAGAGAGACGATCGGGGAAAAAGAAGAACGGGGCGCCGCGGCGGGCGAAGGGACGGCGGCGGCGCGGGCGGTAGAATAAATCGGCGATTGCACGACGGCAATCCGGTTAATTGAAATCCAGGTGCTCCCCGCCGTTTCGGTCTTGCTGCCTGAAATATACTGCACAGAAGCCTGTAGCAGATCGGGCACAACTCTCCCGCTAATTGAAATTATTAATTACCGAGATTGATACGTTGATCTAGCGCGCATCTCTTCTCCCCTCATTCGCCATTCCCCGGCTTTGCGCAAATCCCCATCGGGATTTGCTCGCATCGCGCGCGATCGGTGACAAAATAGCGCGCTGCAGCAACCGAAATAATGACGCGCCGATACATCCATCGGGGACAATTATTTTTGTCATGGTCTTTTGTCAGGGGCATTATCGTCCGAAAACGCGCACGTTTTCGCTACACACAGTCAAATTACGAAATTAATTAAACGAATATAATATCAAAGTAAGAGAGAAAAAAATCACTTTATTAATTCGTCCGCAATTGTTATGCTCGTATCAGAACCCTCCTGCAATCGTTAGATTAGAAAATAGAGAGGCAATTAATTGGGATTACGAACGAATTGTAATTAGCTTTGTGCCGCGTATATATTTAGTCGCGCTGTAACGTGCAACTGTAATGTATCGCTGCGATATCAATGCCGCTGTAAAACTACGTTATGCGAAACCAGGACGTTCCGACCTACACCGCGTATATGCGCGCGGACGATCGTTATCCGCGGATGCATAATTTGAATCCCACGTCAACCGCGTAACTCTTGAATAAGGTTTTGATATCGTTGGAAGGGGAAGAGATATTCTGTCGCGTCATGTCCCGAATGCAACGCGACAGAAAAGCAGGTCGCGCGTCGAAAATCATCCCCTGGGGCGAGGCCTCAGTCGCGTCGCGAGATATTCACCGGATGAGAAATCGATCGATTAATTGCAATTGAATCGAAACGAGAAAACACAGAAGGCGTTAGACTGCGAGCTCGCATATATAGACGGGAACCGGCAGTTCTCCCTGACGACGGAGAAAAATCGATTCTCGGTTACACGCACACGCACACACACACATGTAATTTCATAAATATTGAAACACGGAAAAGCCGAGTGCGCGCGCCGCAGACGAAATCGTACGTCGACGTGCGATAAATAATGAATGATCCAAGCGACAAGACGATGTTTCGCATTAATAATATATCGCGACATATGCATAAAAGAACGGAAGAGATTCCTCGATCGATGAGAGAATATATGCGCGTATGTTTCAATCGAAAAAATATAGTATAGTCGAATTTTTGCTAACAAACGTACAAATGTAAAAACAAAAAAACACCTAGCGCGAGATTAATGCGAACCACTTTTTTTTGTTTTACGCGAACCGTGTTCGTTTCATGCAAGCTTCGTCGTTTTTTTTTTTTTTCCACGGAAGAGTCGATGCTCGCGTGAAAGGTCAATAGTGGTGTTTTGAAAACGCGCGTATGCCTGCCGAAGCACGAAAATATGCTGAATGCGCGAACGAAGAGCCGCAAGTAATCTACTTCCGTTTCCCCAAAGAGAAATAATGAAAATTCGCCGCGGAAAAAATCAAACTAAATTTCCCTGAAAAACGTACCCTCTCACAGACCGATTGACTGAGCTTTAAATGTTTAATTAAGGTCGGCTCTAAAACCGCGCCGGTTTTTTTTTTTCGGAAAAAAAGGAGAAGAACCACTTTTCATTATCAGAATGGCAAATTTTCAAACAGAATACATATTTTTCTTTCAAAAACTGCAGACGTTTTTCAACACACACACGCGCGCGCATACACAATTATTCGCGCATGTGTGTATTAAGTATCATTAAATTACAATTTTAATTACACATTTTAGTATTGTGCATACTTGTGTAAGCGTTGAAAAATATTATTAATTAAAACATTTTTTAACACGCGGTCCTCCGAGTAAAAAATCACTGCGAGAGTTCAAATATTAATGCAGACTCCCCAATATCTTCTCTACTTTTCGCGAAACTGCATTTAATTATTCCGTTAGATTCATTAAGTGCAAGTTAAAATGAGGTAGCGGCGGAAAACACTCTTCATTATTACGAGAGGTTCTATAAGGAGGGCAGCATTTGCGCAACTATTTTTCACAGTGTTGGCGAGTCCGCGGCCCCGGATAAATATAAAGTTTCTTTCTTACCCCTAATATACCTCAGGCTCTGTGAATCGGCTTATTAAATCAGGCACTGAACAGGGAGAAGGGGGGGAAGTAATTTCAAGAACAAAGTTTACCCACGAAGAAAAGCGATATGTTTTACACGCTATGTGAGCTTTTCACCGAGTAAATTCTGTTAAATGCAATAACGAGACATCAAATCAATCTTGTTATATTTATCGCGATAATTTGTTGATACATTATTCCCGACTGGGAGTTTCGTTGAAACGTTTCGTTTTGTTATTCATTGAACTTCAATATTTGATTAACGTTGTAACAATTAGTCTAATATGTAATTTTTTTTTAAATCGAATCGAGCGTTTCTATGAATTTATAATTACAACTACATATTTGTTGAACGTTACCGAGCGTAAACATGAAATTCAAATTTGTTGCTCATATATATATTAATTGACTGAGGTTGCGATTTTTTTTTTATTACCGTGCAACATTGCCATGCGTTTATTTAACGTCTGAAAAATTTGCAACAAAGTTCAGAGAGCAGCGAAAACGCCAAACGTATCGACCTCGAACAAAACGGCTTTTATCGGCTTTGCATCAAATAGATACGTGTGTGTTTTTCAAGTTTCTGCCCTCGCGTATCAATCGGTGAGGGAAACGAAAATGTATCTAAAATTAACCAGTTGTAAAATAAATAGTCATCGCGCGCAATTCATTCATCGAATTTGGTCGAATTGTGAACGGAAAAATTGCGCTGCTCACACATACATATATATACAGTCGGTCGGTTAAACATGCGGGTGCAAGTTCAACAAATACCGTCAAAACGAAAAATGCAGAGGAACTGGTGTACGACCGTTTGCACAAACGCGGCGCAGAGTGTACAGCGAAGTATCGATTTATCCGGAGATGTGTTGGACGGATTCCCTCACGATGAGGGATTTGCGTTTACTCGGGGGCTAAATCACGAAAAGCGCAAAGGATGCTCGACGATACGGGTCGCCAGCGATTATTGCGATTTTAATTCGGTTCGTTTCACTCGATGCGCAGACCGGGACGGTTGCGGACAAGTGCAAATTTTCTGTAGTCATAAAAAAAAAAAAAACCTAACGAAGTTCACCCGCGTCGAGAGAATTCGCGGATCACCCGGTCGGAATATTTGCGAGGAAGCAAACACAAAATTAATTACCCACGGATAATTCTTGAAGAATTTCCTCCGCGGTGGTGCGTGCGCACGTGTAGATCGAAAAAAAAAAAGAAACAGGAGAAGGAGAGATTGCTCGTGATTCAATGAGCGAAACGCAATTTTCGTTTCCACAAATACGCAATGAAGTTACCGAGCAACTCTGATAGAGAACGCTCCTGCCGGTTTGATTTTGTTTTCACTTGAGATTTTCTTGCATTTCCGCTTTATTTGACCGAGAACTTTGATTTTTCTTCTGTTTTTCGTCGACTTGATTACGCACGGCAAAGTTGCGAAACGTAGAAAGCGGAACTGGTTAGCAACATCAGAGCGCGTCCTTTGCATAAAGAATCAAACAAGTAACACAATTCTCTCGCGCCTCTTGCAGTTCTTATGGTCACCCGTTTTTCATTAAATATGACTCCCGTCGGGCGGGAGCGAAAAGTGGGCGGCGAGAAAAAGCAAAGTTGTCGCGTGTCACAAGTTGGAAACTGAAGCAACTTCATTCTCACAAATGCTTTGGCCTGGTCTACTGCAAATGAAGTGCTAGATCTCTCTCTCTCTCCGGCGGCGCTCCGAATCGCAAGAGCTGAAAGAACACTTCTAAAATGAGATCCGAGAAAGTTCGCGAACAAGCTTGTCAGGTGATGTTTACGCGAAGCTAGAAAAATTCATTACTCTCTCTCGTTACGCGATTTTTTTTTTTTTTTTTTTTTTTTCCATGATTGCGTGAAAGATGATCACAGTAACGCTAAAAATTGAATAGTCATTTATGCTGTGTAAATTTTAACCTGGATCAAAGTTTTTTTACTATTTTATTTTCATCATTTATCAGTGACTTTTATTAAACCTTACAAAAAGTATATTAACGTTTATTAAAAAATTCAAATTATTATTTTAGACACGAGGTTTTATATTTCCGTTTTATGTGACAGTTCTTTGCATAAATTATATTTAGATTACAAAATCATAAATGACGTATTTTTCCTTTCCGTTTATTTCCGCCGTATAAAAAAAGACTCGCCTTCGGCGGTCGCTTGAAAGCGACCCACTAGTGCGACAATTACTTCGCTTCGCGACTCCACTTTGCAACAATCTTATTGTCAACGTCTCGTTTTCGCAGCGTCGGTAATTGCACGTGTAACGACTGGAGAGCCCATAACGACGTAAATTCAGTTCGTCTAATAAGCCGTGAATTGCGGCCCCCCGCGGACGCGACCTATTCCAGGGAAAATGCGCGTGTATATATATATATATATATATACCCGTCGGTAATTATCGGCCGTCTAATTGACATCCCGCACGATAAATTGGACGGCAGAAGTCAACCCGAATCGAAATCCGATAACGCTCCTCCTGATAGCCGACGGTCGGCCGACGAACGGACTCGCGCGATCATTTCGAATTATTCTGACATTCCGGCTGTCATTAATCTCATCCGTTATCGCGATGAGCAGTCGTGGATTGTTTCGTCTACATTGACGAATCATGACTTAATTGATATATCCCTAGACCGCGATTATCGCACGCTGGTCAGGAAAAAGAATTTTTAAACTTCTAGTGCGTCACATATTTCAGTATCTCTGCAATTTTATCGCAAATATAATTTTTTTTAATGACTCCTAATTAGAAGCATTGCTCGTCTCTGTGTAATCGTGTGTAATTTTACACGATTTATATCTTGATGTTCCAACATATAAGTTGCGAAACACATATTAGGCAAACCTCTCCTATATATTTTTTTTAATATGTCCTCCTCCTCCTCCTCCTCTTGACTGTCTTTTTTATCTGACAAAAATTCGAAAAAAAATCTATTAAAAAAATATTCAGAACAAAGTCAATCGCAGTTCAATGAATTGAGTGTTAACGACGTAACGACCGACGCGTGTCATTCTCGGCATCGATATATCATGACGTTGCAGATATTAATTATTGGTTACCGTTTACACACAAGCCGTCGTTGCGTGATAATGACTAGTTACGCGAGCTGCCGTGTGCAGAATAGACACACACACATACACACACACTCGAGATACATCGTTCGTTAAGCAATTATCACAGACGTTAGACCGAGCGGATAACGGCGAAACCAGATGTCAAGTTCAGGCTAATCGTTCAATTAATGTGTCTTGAACACGGTTACGATTTCCCGCTCGGTTACGCCTGCATTACGGCCTTTTTTTGCCTCGCGAATGACGTCGCGGAATTATACGAGGTGGAAGTATAGAAATAATTTATTACGTAGCCTGTGTGTGTGTGGAATTGTAACATCTTCACGTTCGGCATACCCGGCAAAACATCGACGAATGTGTCTACGAAGAAAGAATTAGATTGAAGTTTGAAGAACGTTTTATTTTTGCGCGCCGTAACGAGCTTCCTTAGGAATTGTTTCCTTTTCTGCTTTCTTTGTCGCACAAATTGAATTGCGTAACTCCTCTCCGCGGAAAGAAGAAGGTTTCGCCGACGATCAATTTGCGGCATGTAAGAACTATGATGTAGATAGGTAGGTTAGATAGATAGATAGATACATCTAAACTATCATAGTTTTATCTCTCGTTGCTATTATATTATCGCACAAAAGCTTGAATAGAAGAAGAGATTGTTTTCACAATCTCGCTATTTTTTTTTCGCGTTTTTTTCTTTCTTAACTCTTCTGTTTTATCAAATTTACTACGGGAAATAGAAATCGATGCTTCTCTATTTCAATCAATTCGACAAAAGCTCCGTGTAAATTGGAAAAAAAGCACGACGTGAAAATTTGCACGCAATTTTGACTTGCTCGGTTATTCTTGAATTTACACGTTTTCTGCCGTTTGTTTGACGAACAGATGAGACGAGAAACGAATGAAAAGCCGCGGTAAAAGACGCGCCCATTTATCGATGATGTGCTTTTAAGTTCGCGACCGTCTGACAAGTTGGTTCGGGGGCCATTATGTTCAGCCGCGGAGCAGCGCAATTGCCCCCCCGAGCTCGTAAATAATTCCGAGAAGATGGCACCGCTCATAACAATATGAGGGATGCGAGTAATCCCGGTGCTCATAAAGCGCGCCTCTTCGGCTGTACCGGAGAAAACGACTCCTCCTTCCTCTTCTTTTCGCCTTTTCGTCCTTGCAATTCTTATCGCCCGTCTCTCCGCTGACAAGTTCGTCGCGCGAAACTTCAGAAAACGAAATCGTCTTCTCGTTGTTACCGGCGACTTAAATCCGGATATCACCTTAAGGATCCGCGAGAGTAGTTTCTCCATTTTCTCGAGTAAGATCCTTCTTCGGTCGAGTAATCCTGTTAACCTTTCTCCTGTTTCTCCTTTCAGGATTTCTCGGTTAGAGACGTGTTAGAGAAAAAAGTTACATTTGTCCGAAACGACTCGCGTTCAATAAGTCTTATCAAACACTTTTGTTTCGTCCGTCTGTGTGGGATTTTTCTGTTCTTTTTTTTTTTTTTTTGCCAATTTGTTTTGCCAATTTAATAATTCTTCAGTGAACACGGAGCTCAATTGATTACCGGATCGCATTACCTGTATATCTCCTTGTGTATTTTATTCAGAATTTTTTTTTTTCAATGCATATATTGCGGAAGTGAATTAAAAAATAAATCCCACTATATTTAAAAACAAAACTGTCACATTGCTTGCGCGTATTTCTTTTGTGTAAACATTCATATTGCGATTATTGTTGCGCGGGGAAAACAGCAGAAATGAAATTGCGCAAATATTGCATATTGCAGTTCATACGGTTTTAGTCGCGAAATGTGTAAGTACTTTTCACGACGACATTTATTGCGTATACAAAAACTGCGAGCTCTTTAGATTATTAACGTTCGCGTAAGTATTTTTCAGCGAGATTTTTATGAAAAGCAACACAGATATAGATAAAAAATGTGGGGGTAGATAAGAAAGTAATTTCTCTTTCTCGTCGCAAATTTAGGTGGCGCAGAGACTCTAGAAGCCCCTCCGCTTTTTTATTCATTATCTATCTATCTTCTCGTCGCAATCATTGTATATCGTCAAAATTATTAGATATGTGTTCGGTTTCAGCCACAAAAGACAGTTGCGCTTGATGCTTTGCGCGCTGAGAAATTTATTTATTTTCCGCGCCCAGGTGAAATTGAACGTGTAGCAAGGGTTTATAAGCAGCTTTGTTCGGACCTGCGCACACGCTCGTTTTTCACCGCAATCTTTCTTGAAATTGAACATTACACAAGGCGAAAAGGAATCCGCGCGAGTTCTCCTCCCGCATTTTCTCCCGCGTTTATCTTTGACGTCGCGTGCGACGGTAAAAGTTAAGTCTCATACATACAAATCGGATTCTGCACACGGATTCGCGCACGCGAGACGCCTTTTGCGCACACGTGTGTAATCTGATATTTCGCCTCACTCTGTGTGTGTATCGTCCATCAACGCTACGCTTTTATGTAAATCGTCCATTTAGCGCCGCATTTACAATTTCTGACATTCGTTTTGCTTATTACACCCTCGACCAGCTATGCGCGACTTGACAACTTACAAATAACCCGCATGACACACTTGCGACGTTTCATGTGTAGCAAGATTCTATTTTTCAATTTGAGTATTTCCTCGGTAATTGAATTGCTTCAAAAACTTTTGGTTAGTAATTAATAGGTGTAATGTATTTTCAGAATGAAATTTTATAAAGCACTTTTCTCTCTCCCCCCATAAATGAAATAGCGGTGAATAGTAGATCGTTCATTCTCTGAACAATGAAAAATTTAACGCAGATCGCGTCGATACAAAATATTTTTGTTGCGTAATAATATACGTAGTACTGCTATACTAAGTAGCGTTTTGAAAAGAAATAAGATTTGTCTATGCAAACGTCATAATATCGCATATCGATATATCGATCTTCTTTTTGTTTCTAATTGCCGATTCCAGCAAAGTGTTAAAATTTGATTAATCAAAATGTATATTAAATATGTCCAATAGATTATAGATGATCCAGATGACAGAATATACCCTCAATATTACATAAACTTCAGCCATGCATTCTTCTTTAACGTGGGCAATCAACACAAACACACTATTTAATGCGAGAAATTTCGGTACACGCCTGTTTACGCTGAAATATGTCAAATATATTTGGATTACGACAACTTACACATAATAGCAGAAGCTGCTTAAAGGGAGCTTTGCCGCAAATTTATATGCACATCGATATCAATAATAAAGCAGCTTTGCGCGCGCGCGATATATCGACGCGCGTTGTTGTTATATAAACCCAAATGCAATTATCAGAAACTAGCGATAATAAAACCGGCAAATATCGGCAAACGCGGATCCGCTGATGGGATTGACAATAAAGGCCAATTTCGTCACAATGTGCGCAAAATTACATATGATTGCGATGATTCAATGCCACCTGTGCGACGCGGTTGCGTTGATTTAACACCGTACAAACGCGCGGTTTGACACGCGTAATTAATTGCATTAAAATTCGCAATTTTGCAAGTCGCACTTTCAATCGAAGAAAACGAATAGCACGCGATGGAAAACATGATTTTGCATCAGGTTCAAGGTTAAGGTTATAGCTTTTCAACTTCGCTTTGAGCGAAATGTGAGATCAAACGTGCAATCTCAAAGATGTCACGATAAAATTAGCATATTGGCACATCTTATGTGCGTTTCTCGAATAAAAGACATTTTGTTGACGAAATTATTCGCCAGATACGGAACTCTGTGCTCGACGGAACACATTTCGATGCAAATTTTTCTCGCATTGTGCCGCAAATAAACTTAGTTTCAAATCAATGCCTATAAATGAGATCTTTCCAAAAAAAAACCTGAAAACACAGGATTCAATATATATTGCGTGTAGTGGTAAAACCCTAATTGGACACGGCTTGGCTGGAGGAAGATCGATATTGAAATGCGGGACAACAGACGATACGATATAAAAAGCGCGGAATATCTTTTTTTTTTTTTTTTTTTTTATTTTTTTTAGATAAAAGAGCAAACGCCTATTTAAGTTTTTATATACAACAAACCGCGCTTATACATTTTAATGAACTGCACACATGTTTGTTAGGGCATATGTTAAAAACTTCTCGCTGTATAAATTGTTGCAACACATTTTTTTTGGAATAATGGCGGGAAAGGAATTCGCCGAGTAAAAATTTTTTGCTAAAAAATTCTCCATATAAAATTTTACATTATAAATATTCTGTTTTGTTTTGTTTTTCTGTTTTTTTTTTTTTTTTTTTACTATAAAACTGGAGAATTTTTGGATCGGTCTTCAATGAACATTTTTCGCAAGCGGGAGATCGACCGAACTCTGATGGCCTTACTAAAAAAAGCTTTCCGAAAGCTCGTGTTTACTTGACCTAAATAACTGACCAACAATAGGGATCGATCTCCACGTTGCATTGCTTTTGTTGGTCCTAGATTTTCACAGATCATCGCATTCGTTCTAATTGAACATCTCGAAAGAACAACGCGTTGTAACTATAAAGATAATTAATTATCACAGCGCGGACGAAATGTGTTGGAAGAGTTTGGAGGAAAAAAAACAAACGCAAATCTGTTCTTCAACATAGCGTGTTCTTTAAATCGCGGCAACGCAACGAAGTATCTTTAAAAAACAAAAAAAAGAACGAAACAAAATTACGTCATTAGTCTCTTCTCGAGGCAAGCTCTTCCCGTTCCAACAGCACTAGCTACAGTTTCTCCGCGTGTTCTCGAGCAAAATAACGGAGTTAACCTTGATTACTTCCGTGCGGCGCTATCGAAAACCATAAGAGCTCTCAAGTGGTTGTTCATAGTCTGATGTGCGCAACCGAAATAACAACCGTAGTGCGGGCGCGGTCTCTGTCCGAACTAAAACGAATCTTGTGTTGTCCATTTGCAAAATGAACCTCTTCGTGAGTGATGATAAAAGCGGTAACAGATCGAGGATCTCTCGCGAGACGATTCTCGACAACAACAAAAAAAAAAACGATTTTACTCAGGACAGATAAAAAAGTTGCACGCGGCGCAATAACCGAAGAAAAGCGCGCGATTCTCGTCGTCGCAATCGATACTCATCGAGATCATCGCTCTCTCTCTCGCCATCGGATTCGCGTGCCATTCTTTTTGTGAAAAGCCGGGAGGGGGGTTCACACCACGGGGCGACACACGTGCGATCGCAACGACGGCGGCGCCGGCAATGACAGGACGACTACACGAGTGCGGAGGGGCAACTAGAGTGCGCAAATGGAAAATTGTGATCGGGCGATCCGTGAACGACGCGACGCGATGCACTCGAAACTACGAGAGGATGCTCGTTCGTTTTAATGGAAGCAGCCGAATGGAAATTGCGCTCCACTTCGATAATTGCAATTATTGCGTCGGCCGTTAATTAGTCCCGGCGCGACTTAAATAACCCGTTTTTAATTAACCACAGTCGGAAACTCTCGCGTGCGCGCGATGCACATATCAAGATCTAATATGATGTCAAAGTATAAAATAATAATACTTGCAGTAAAAATTGCAAAGATAATATACATTTAAACATTACAAGAAGAAATTAATCGACAATTGCAAAAAATGTGGTCGAAACCACGAAATTGGAAAAAAGATTCGATAGAGATTTCTACACGCGAAATCCGAAATTTGTATTTCACATTTTGAGAAAAGCGCAATTCACAAAACAACAAATCTCCTCCTTGCAACGACAAATTGGACAAAATCAGCGAACATAATAATGCGCGCCGGATTTCCTGTTTTACACATTCGGCGCGAATTAATCACTCCAACACACAGTATCTTTATAATCCGAACGGCAGCGCCGCCGGTATTAACATACGTGACTAATGAGAGCTTATTTAACTCCACAACAACAATAGAGGTGTAATTTACGGGATATATATTGAGTTATATTGAGTTTGTGTGAAAAGCGATCGCAATCACGGTCTATGGCGCGCGCGGCGCGGCGTTTGTTTCCGTCGTAATCGCGAGCAGGTAATTTCCTACCGCGCGAGTTGTTCACATTTCATAAGACGTGCACATGTGTGTCGCGGATGTACGCCGGGCTTTGTTTGAATGTGCGCGACGCGAACCGGAAGTTTCGCGGAATTTATCGAATTAATTCCAGAGAGCGCGAGGATACACAGAGGCTTACGGAGTTTGACTGCGTCAATAGCAATAGTTTCTTGAACGGCATTGCATGTTGTGTTGCGCGTTACGTAAAACACGTTGTTACGTAAAATACACGTGTGTAAAAAAAAAAAACGATTAAAACAACGTTCTGAGTTTTAGAAAACGCGGCGAGAAATTATATTACGCGATGTACTTCAATTTATGGCACCCCCTAGTAGTTACGCCGCCGCGCGGTAATGGAAAACGCAAACAGAGCTCCACGCGCTTTTGCGCCAACAACGTCACGAAAGCAACCTTTACATCTCGCGAAATCCTTCGAGCCGGAACGCTCCGTATAAATTTGCAATTAAATTGTAACGTCAGCATTTAGCAATTTCATGTTCCGACGAAGGGCATCGGCGGTGCATCACACCGCAGCCAGCGAGGAACATGACGACGATCGCGCGCGCGCGCGCGATGCGGTAAATCGGAAATGCGCAGCGAAGGGGAAATTTTGTTTTCCTTCCGATTTGCGAACGTCCATTTCGCGTAATGTTCTTCCGCGGAAATAAAAGAGAAAGAAAGAGAGAGACACGGAGGAGAGAGGGGGCGGGGAAGAAACGGGAAGGCAAGGAGAGCAATTTTAACCTACTTCCGTTTTTCTTTTTGTCGTGTGTCGCCGCGCTACACAAACGCGCGCGATCGCCATCGCATGCGCCATTCCGTTGCGAACGGCATTTTCCAGGACATTTTCCACTCGTCGTTTCCGCAAGGTCGGTCACACACGCGCGGTCCTCATGCCCGCATGGAATTCCGCTTGCGCGACTTGCCCGTCCCGATTCAATTAACGATAAGTTATCCAAGATGGTAACCCGAGAGAGAGGGAGAGAGAACTCGGGTTCTCTCAGCGATACTCGGTAGAAGAACTTTGCGAGGGTAAAAAGAGCCGACTAAGAAACGCATGAAACGGTACGACGCGTGATGTGCATAGAATGCATAGTGAATGAAGCTCTCCGCGCGCGCGCGCTACTCTTCCTCGACTTGGCGGAAAAATAAAACGCAATCGATGTCCGGATCGTTTTCTTCTTTTACCATGGAATATTCGTTTCTCTCGACGAGATCTCGCTCAGATCTCTCGCGAGGTATTTATACGACTACGTTTTCTCAATCCAGACATTACGAACTGTTTTTGAATGTGTACGCTCGCGAAGTTAACATATCGAGTGATGCAATGTGCGCGAAACGAGCATCGAAGATTCTGCAACGAGAGAGAGAGAGAGCTGGTCGTCATATCTTCCTATCAGGAAAGAAAACAGAATGAGATGCGAAATAACATTTTCTTGCTCGCAAAGATCTGTCGGATCTTCTTTCCGATAAAACTCCGAGACGCGGAGGAAAAAGAGAGACGATCGCTTTAACGTTACTTTTGTTTGTTAATGCTTTACCGTGCTATGGACGGACATGTCGATGTAAATCGGCGAATCTTCTCTTTTATCGACTGCTCTCTTTGCGTATCAAAACGTTGAAACAACAGACGACAGACGGCGAATTCGCAAATAAGACGAACGTATTATCGTCAAATTACGCGATATTTGCCGAAGGAAGGTCTTTTTGTATCATTATCTATTATTTGAGATCTGATTAAAGCGCGTAGAATTCCGGGGGATCCGAATTGAATTATAAAAGAGAAGCGATGTATTTTCAAACGTTGAATACTTCCGTTCCGATTTATCTCTCTCTCTTTTTTTTTCACCGCTCGAAACATCTAAATATTTCTTTGTGTCGCTTTTTGTTCTTATAACACGCGCAACAAAGCTGCTGCGTATGTTACGACGGTTGAGAAAAGAGGTAAAATAAAACACACACACACACACACGCGCGACCCCCCTATTGAATAGATTCAGCTCATGTTTCCCCGGCGAAGGGGAAAAAAAAAGAGCGCATCGCTTTTATCCATTCATTCCCTCCTTCCCTTACATCTCTCTTCTCGGCATATAAAAGCCTTCTGAATGTATCTCGCGATGTGTGTTTCAGAAAAAGGGCTTTCGGCGCCAGTTGGGGAAACTGGATTGTTACATTTTCGATACCGCGCGCGTATCTTCGAATTAATCGCGCATATAATTTTTAAAACCTGTTCTTCCGCGATTAAGAAATTTTACGTGTGTTTCAATTTTGCATCGAGACGGCGAGATTAATCCGCTAATGAGATGATGAAGAGCGCGGAGAGGCGGATGCGCGATATCCTCTCCTGGATGGGTAAGCGACGTTTTGCCAATAAACGCGAAGCTCGGCGGTTCCGCCGAGATCGGTGACGGTACCCGCCGCCAAATGTCAATGCTACAAACTGTAATATAACCGGCAAAGTGACACTTTGTCAATATTGCCGTTAACCGGTACCAAATGTAATATTGGCGAAACGTCTGTATTATTAAGCACGCGGGTAGAAACGTCACGGTCTTTCGGACGGGTTAATGCCAGTTCAATTGGAGATAAACAATATAACAGATTAACCGACAAATAAAACACTTTTTCACGACGTTATTACGAATTTATTTTGCGGACTTTAAACTGCGATTATTCGCAGAAGCAACGTGCTTTTTTTTATTCCAACAAACAAATTTTATTCGTCGTATAATAAAGTGAGATAATCATCTTCCGCGTATTGTACGTCACGTGATAACAATAATAATAATTGAGTTCGCTCCGCGCGCGAGAGCTTTCGCGTGGAATGAGAACTCGGAGAAATTTAAAAAAATATAAAAAAACACGTATATATATCTGCTACTTTTTTGCGAGGGGAAATAGTTCGAAACTACCGACGCGCAGTAAACATTTACTGTAACTGTAATATGATGAAGGAAACGTAAATGGCGGAGCGCGCAATTTTTGAGGTAGATAGGAGACGAGATCTTTTGCCTTTTGAACGTAGCCAGAGGGAGAGTCCGACCCCGTTAGAGCCGGGGGAAGGTCGTCTTCGGCGACCGTGTTAGTCCGCGGCATTAGAAGAAAAGAGATACGCACACACAGAAAAGAGGAAAAAAAAACCTACGCTATTTCCATTTTCTTTGTCGCGGCTCCGGAGTCGACGGCGCTCTTCCGTATCGCTGAAGTGCCATTTTCCGGCTATCCTGTCCGACGATTGCACGCGGAGAGGGAGGCGGAAAACTCCTCTTACTCCCGTCGTATTGTGGGATGCGCGCTCGCATGTGAAGCGTACGCGAGAGTGCTGATTTCCCGGTCGTTCCGATGCGCGAGCGAGTAAAAGTTTCGGTTTGAAATTGCATCGGTACGGAGAGAAAGAGAGAGAGTTGCTTATATATTCCCCTTCCTCCGTTCCGCAGCGCGCGGATCTATCGGCTTGAAAGTTTCGCGAATGATACGGACGGGTTGATGACGGGATAGAGAGAGAGATAGAGAATATTCCGCAAACAAAGTGCAACGCGGCCGAAGGGGACGTCGCGCTTAAGACGAGGGGGATATATACATATTCAGCGAGCGCTAGAGATGAGAAAGTTCTTCATTTTGATGACGCGCTTTCTCCTCCGAAAGAGAGGAGAAAAGAAGAGAATTAATCCCGAATCTTTTTAAATCTTTTTAATGACTTCAAATCGGAGAAGTTGCTTTTCGCGAAAGTTCGAGCTGAAAATTTTGTTTTGCCGAAGAAAGATTCTCGAACAAAATCCTCGTTGTTTTTCCCAAATTTGCGTGACTTCTCTATCGCGCGCGTTTTGGCAGAGCTCATCGTCGTCCCGGTTCCTGCAATTCTCTTTCCGCGGTCGTAAACTCAAAAGTATTCCGGAGGGTCTATATAAATATGCGCATTAAAATGCAAATTACGAATTTTTTTTTCAAGCTCGTAAAGAAAGGGGGAAGTTTCACAATAAAACTTGAGTTTTTAGTTTGGGGGGGGGGGGGTTTGCATTTTGATAAGTAAAATAACAAAGTGAGTAAAATAACGGCGGAAATATAACTGAAGAATGTAAAATTCGTCGAAAATGCGTCTTTGTATTGAAGTTCTATCACAAGCAAGCAAGGAAGACTTTTCATCTCTCGGAGAAGACTTTCAAGACTAGAAGAGAAATAGAGAGAAGTGAACTTTAATTAAGAAACACGCGATAGAGTACGGGGGGGCTTTACCGTGCGCTTTACGCTATCACGCGCCCTTTATCGAAACTTCGCAATTTTCTCGAATATCACAAAAGACTCCGGCGGCATGTGCTTCGATTAAACGCCATTAAACAGTCTTACATGTTACGTAATAATTTCAACAACGTCATTGCGTTTTAATTGTTTAATTTACATTGCGTCAATCTCTGACAAACACAGAATATCAAATTAATTGATGTTCGGAACAAAAAAAAAAAAAAACTCGCAACTGGTCCGGGATTTGACGACGATAACGTTTTCAAAAATTGCGACAGCTGTGCGCGTTTTTTATTTCTCCGATATTTTTCGGAGCTGACGATAACAAATTTGTCAGCGCTTCAGAGAGTACGACGGGATCAATCATAGATCCTTCATTTTGTTCCGGTTAATTCAATCAATATTGTGTTTTATATGATTCGCGTTGCGGAGTGATACGTTCCGATGGTATATTCATCAACTAACTTTAATTGACGTATTAATAATTGAATTTACTTCTTATTCTTTGCTTGCGAGAAGTCAAATTTGCTGCGTACTCTCAATAAAAAAAAAAATATAGCGTGTGTATATACACCTGACAATACAATTCACAAATACGGAAAAAGGGACGCCGAGAGAACGTCGAAAAAAAGTTTTCGTCGCGTGCTAATTTTTCATCGATCCCGACGAATTTCCCGTCGATGGATTCAATTCGCGAATCATTTGCCCGATTGCAAATCCGTTCGAATTAACGAGCCTTTTTGTCGGCGAATTACAACATCAGCTCGTTGGTCGCGGACGCTTAGGCGTTCCGTAAAGACGAGCTTCGGGGTTTGAACCCTTAACAGCCCTCTTCAGGACGACTCTCTCCGGCTCTACTCCGTTCATTATGCTCGAGGTAACGACCATCGCGGAATGTGCCCAATTTACCCGGTCTCTCTGTATTCCGATGACGGTGTGCGTGGGAACACGTGCAGGAGAACGTATGTACGTACGTGTGTATATATATATACATATATATATATAATATGTATATATGTGCGCAGATGTATGTACATATCTGTAAACGAGGGGGAGGGGAGGAATCGACGGGAGAGATTTTGCTCGATTTTGAGAGAGAGAGAATTTCAGCTCCCGATTGGCGAGATCTTAGCGCGAAGTGGTGGAAGATGAAGTAATTAATGATAAAGAGAGAGATTGCAGACCATAAGACCGGTTCTTGTTGAACTGGTTGCCCCATTCAATTTAATTCGCTATCTTATTGAATACTATATAGTCGCTAAATATAGGAAAATTCTCTCGCTGGAGTTTTAAAGTTTAAATAGTTCAATTCGCGCGCTTTTTCTAATATATATATATATATAAAATTTAATTTCCGGTATCTATATATAATTCAATAGCGACGAAACCTCATTCCACATCTTTCACGAGAACACTTTGACGATAGTAGTGGTTTTTTTTTTTACCGCGAGTATTCCGTGAAAGAGGTAACGAAAGAAAGCTGGAATTGCTTGTAATGCGGTGCTTTTTTCAGAAGGAACTTTTCTAAAAAAAAATCACTTTTACCCATTGCCCGGTTGCGCGCCCAGTTTCGCTGTTCCTGGAGGAATTTCAAGTTCTTCTTTCGCGCGGGGGAAAAAAAAAAAGAAAGAAGAGCTGCAACATCACCGACGCCAAGTTGCGCCGAGGCGAAGCAACAGTTTCCAGGCTCGGAGGCGCGAACTGGGGCGCGAGCCAAAACTTTGATACGCCAATTAAAAAAACGCGGAGATTCCGCGTGTTTCAATCGCGGAACTTTCGCAAACTATTCGCGACAGGAGAGCAATTTTATGAGAGCATTTAGCTACTACTATACTTTTAGCTCTTTAGCGCCGCCCGACATCGGCTTAAATATTTCGACGTTATAGAGCACACGTTACGTATTCTTTAAATTTTAAGTTTGCGCAATTTTCCGAGGGGGTGAATCAAACCATCAATTCTTCCCCTTCTTCCCCGTTGTGTACACGCAGAGCGTCGGAAATTTCGCGACCGCGCGCACACGAGAATAGAGCGAGGGCGGTATGTGGTGCACGAGACTCATTAAATTTATTAGACCGATATTTATGCGGCGTATTAAACTCTCCGCGGACGCGATTTACGACGGCCCCTATATAACGCACGGTCGAACGGATGTAATTTCGGGATATTAAATTTTCATCGCGCGAGCGCTCGCGAATACCTCGCGCACACGCTGCACAACCCTCTTCCTCCCCCGTGTGTAACGTCAGATTTACTCGAGGAATACGTCAGATGCTTTCCTGCACGCGGACAATAAAAGCAGATTAACGAGACGCGTATATAGCCGTTGGATAGGGCTCGCTCCCTGTTTGCAATCTCCCCGAGAGAGATGCATTCAGCGATGAACTGATTTCGCATCGATCAATAATCAACGTTCCGGTTTCCGGACTGCGAAGCCCAAATATTTGTCGGGATATAGCCTCGAGATTTTAAACGCTTTCCCGTGTAAGATTTTCACAGATGCTTGCTAAATCAAACGCCAAAATTGCGCAACAATTTTTGCAACAATAACAGTTGGATGTTGCAACACGTTGCAATATATAGGGGAGACCGGGGCACATTGTGACATGCAAATTATATTATTAAAAATAACAAAGTATACACGATATGATGTAATATTGAG
>QVNV01018515.1:0-10053 GCA_014825455.1 Pseudomyrmex pallidus
AAAAACTTACATGTCCTCTCTACTCATTCCCCGTCGGGCAGCTTCAATGTGTCGAAAACAATCGAGCTGATACAGAAAGTCGACGGCTGCGTTAGCGTAACCCAGTGTGTGCATAAAAGGAGAAAGTGCGTAAGGGCCGAAAATATAAAGTGTAAGTAAAAGTGATTTCAGTGAATTATTTGTGGCAGATATTGTGTGTGCAATTCTTAAAAAACAAAATTATTGCACATTACAATTTGTTATTTTTCACTGGGCTATCATTGAAAAAAAAAAAGTCGTCAAAATTGATTGATTACAGCCCGAGTTATAAGCGAAAGAAAAGCGTCGGGTTACGCTAACCCATATGCTAAAGAGGGACTCAAACATAGTATGTATACTGAGGGTTAAAGATGTCTTTTTACAGGGCACTTGCTTTTCATAATTCTTTGACTAAAAACACATCTTCGATAAACGTACATATATTCCATTTCGCAAATATCTTACAGAACGAGGTGTACGCGCTTGTACGTACAGAAACGCAACTCCTCATCGGCCTCTTTGTGTTCCGCAATGAACTGAGATTATCTATGATTGCGCTACTGTGCGTACACACTGGTCATATTCTGTGTTTTCGGATTTTCATTAAAAAATCTTACTGTTGCTATAAAAGTACAAAACGTGATCGCATTATTTTGCTATATCTAGTCAACACGACGCGATCACGAGATCTCACGAGATTAAAACTACGTTTAAGTGATATAATAAATAACGATTTTTAAATACTGATGTACAAAACTTGTTTATAAACTCTTATGGCGAATAATTAAACTATATGGCAGTGGTCTCGCTACTTACACGTAAAGCAAATGTTGCTGCGTCTACTGCATGTGTGTATGACAGAATTGTCCGTGCCATCATCGTTTTTTTTTTTTTAATATCGCAGCAAGACCGCGCGCGGTCTCTGCATCTCTTCCATTATCCGAGAACTACGACACACATTTACGGTCTATCTTGTAGCATCTTTTGGCTTTGTATAAAAAAAAAAAAAGTCTTACATATCTTAGAAAACTCGTCGCCTGCGAATATATATGGCACGTTAATCTCAGTGCGATTGCAAAAATCCGACGCGACTTCTTCTCGAGCACTTTCTTTGGGACTAAGGGGACACAGTGATGTTGAACGATCTGAGTAGGTGGAAAATACGTAAGTCTTTTTAAGCTCGAGGAGAGTGCGAGGACAAATTGTTTTTTTTTCCTATTCGCGCTTATTTGTTTCATTCAACCGGACAGGAGCTCAGATGGATATTGTGCAACTCGGCCATGTCCGTCCAGTCTCTCCTGTCTGTTCCGATCATCACGTTCCTGATGCACCCATTGAAATGGTCCCGTGTTATCAACGATCCTTTCGGTGCTGTTTCTGAAAACAACAACAACAACAACAGTCGTTCGCTTCAACATTCATTTCATGTTTGAAATTTTAACACGCAATTGCGACATTTAAAACTCACCGGGTATACCACCTATGTACAAGGGGCCGGGCGTGATGGAACTTATGAAATTATGATTAACTTTCGTCGGTAGGCCGTACTTCTGATCCAGCTCGTCCACTTTGAGCGCCAGTACTTCGTCGTTGTAAGTGACCTGGATCATGTGCCATCGATTGTCGCAAATCGCATACGGGCTGGCGAATTGCTGTTCCACATAGAGCGGATTCTTATCGCCAAGGTCACTCGCCATGATCACTCTACCGTTATTGAGTTCCAACGACAGAGACGGCGATCCACCGGAAGCGCTAAGAGACAGCAACACGCCGGACAACTCCGACGTTCTGAACTCCAGTTGGAGCTCGAGCGCACCGTTTAGCTCAAAATTTTTATCTGAAAGATTAAGTCTCTTCGCAAAAAATATTCGCACACTTTTTGCGAGTTGTATAAATATGATATAAAACACTTACGGTAAACGGCGTACGCCTCGTCCTGGAAATACGCTCCGCTTTCGACGCTCGGGAAGCACTGGCCGACGTTGAACGCTCTGCTGGTAGAGCCCACCATGTCGTGAATATGTCCGTTGACCTTCATACCTCTGATGCATCCCTTCAGAGTCTCCAGTTTGACGACCACTTGTTCCTGAAAAGGCGTTCCGCTTTCCGGAAGACCGCCAATATACATCATAGGCGCCAGACCGATCTTTCTCGGTACTCGGACGAAGCGCGGCGTCTGAGAGTCCACCAGTACGGTGAGTCTTCTCTCGTCGTGACTGATAACGACGTGATGCCAATTGCCGTCGTTAAACGGAGTCTTGAACAATATCTCCTTCTTTTGTTTGCTCTTAACTACCGTGAGAAGCTGCCCGTCGCGGATGACCATTTTCAGAAAATGCGTCACTTTAAGACCCTGTAGAAAATATATGTCAGCAACAATATCAATTAGAAATATTTATTAATACAACTAATAATAATAATAATATTACAGCAACAGTAGAAAGTAAAATGAAAAGTTCCACAGTAAAGCAAAAATAAATATTAATTATTGCGAAGGTTGCAGAGAAATATACGAACCGTTAAAAAACGTTTTATCAAACAATTAAAATAAAATGTCAATTAACAAAATTAAAGCGACGCAGCCTTACCGGAGTGATGAAAAGCAACCCGTTGGGATAATACGTCCTGAAGTCGAACTCTATCGTGTACTTCTTCTCCCAGAATTTCTTGAAATTAAGATAAAGCTGCGTGTGACTGTACGGCTTGTCGCCGAATTTCAAAGCGCCCTGTTCGAGCGAATAGTAAGGCACTTTCAGACATCCCTCAGGTTGCGTGGACATGCCGCGGGATAGCGATGCCGAGGGCGCGTAATTCGGCGTTTCCTTCCCCATATTCGGTCCGGGACGGCCGATAAGGGCGTGATCGAAGTTAAAGGCATCGTCGAATCGAAGAACCCTGAAATAAAAAATATAACTCGCATAAAACACATGACGTCATCATTGCACACCGAACACAGTTTCCAAATCTCCCAATAAAGTGTGTTCTGTTTTGTGTGGGAAATCTGTCGAAGACTGTTCGTTCGACAATTCTAAATAAAATTCTCAATTTTATTTCATAACTTACTCGTCGTTGAAAATCACATCCTTGATAGCACCGTAAAGCGGCGTGTGTGTGGCGACCATCTTGGTGTTGTTGAGAAGAGCGGGCAGACCGCCGAAAAACAGTCCTCCGTTCGAAGTTGGAGCTTTAATCGCGGCGTTGGTGGGCATTCTACCCGAGGTCTGATACGCATCGTCGATTCTTAGCTCCACTTCTTTTCTCTTCTTGATGACGGTGATCGAATGATATCTTCCGTCGTTGAAAGTGCTGTTCGACTGAAGAACCAATTCGCCTTTGCCGGCGTTCAAACGAACCTGAACTTGTCCGTTGAAAACGCATACGGAGTAATAATCGTTCCTCTGGAAAAAAAATCAATTAAACGTTTTCTTAAAATATACAAAAAATTTTGTGACTTATTTCTCCTTATTTTTATTCTTACATACGTACCGAACTTAGGTTTGTTTCTATGCTCGTGTTATAATCGCCCAACTTGTCATCGCGACCTTCAAACGTGGAGAGAAGCAGCATAGCACTTTCTTGCATGGTTCTGAAGGAGAAGCTGAAAACGGAGCTGACCTTGCGCAAGGTGAACGCCGAATGCTCAAGATATCCGTCTCCGTAAAATCCAACTATCTTCAACGGCTGCAGCAAAATAAAATTTATTCAATTAAATAAAAATTGTAAAATTCTTTTACGTTGTGGCGATGCAAATGTACAAGTTGGTGGACGCTCACCTTATTACCGCAGCTGGGCTCCACCCCGTAGTACTGCTCGGCCATCGGATCGTAGCCTTCCTGTACTACAATATTAGCCATGCAACCGAGAAACGATACTTGCGAGGGTAACACGACTTTTTCGGTGCGGAAGCTTGGCGGCACTCCGCCGATGTAATACTTGGCCTGCGCGAGATCCGGAATGTCCTCCATCTCGAGCAAACCAGGCGACCCGATTCGCTTGTCGTCGCCGCCGACGCTCAAGCTGCACTTCTCGATACCCTTGGCAACCTGATACTGTCGAAAAGCGTCCACCTTCGTCCAACTGCCGTTGTTGTATTTGTGCTCCGAGGACATCCTACATATGTTAACGTTGCCGCCGTAGTAGATGTACAGAATCACTTTGCCCTCCCGCAAGAAGATCATGATATACTGATTCTATTTAAAATAAAAAGAATGCAATGACAGATAAAAACAATCGAGTATTTATATGAAAGATATTTTGTATTATAAATAAATTTACGCACATCTTTATTAATGGCTAGAAATAGCAACGCGTTCTCGTCGTACGTTCGAAAACTGATCGAGACGCCAAACGTGTATTTGTTATATGGACCTGATAAAACCCTGTTTCTCACGGCGTATCCCTCGCCGTTGAAACTGTAAGCTACGTCATCTCGAACGTCTTCCACTCTGTAACGGGAAATAAAGTAATTTTTAAAAATTACGACATTAAAAAACATTATTAAACTGTCGGATGAAAAATTAAAACTAAATTTTTGTTGATATACAATTTCACAATCCAGATAAATATGTTTAAAACAATATACAAATATAATGTGATTAAAAGATTCCACGTTCAAATATTACCCTTCCACGCAAGCTTTGCAAGCCATGTCCGGCGCGGTTGTGACGAAATTCCAGAGACCGATCTGCCTCCCGTCGAGGATTACCTGATGAATGCAACCAGGCAGACCGTTAGCAGCCGTCAGTTCTGGCGGTCTTCTCTGCGATTTCGGAATACCGCCTATCCATACTCGGTCTGTGGGCAGAACGTCAAAACGACCGTACTCGAAGTTGGTTGAATTGATGACAGGAAGAAACTTGCCAGAAGTCGAGGACTGCTTACGTACGCTCAGTTTGCCTACGTGCCGAGATCTGAGATGGTGGCCAAACATCGATTATTTAATTTTTATTTATAAAATACTTTGACGAAAAACAAATTGTTCAATTTTACACAATCGCGAAATTTATATATATATTACGTGTTCGTGACTTACCTATCGGCTTCGATGCGATACCAGAACTTATCGTTCTGCAGATCGCCGCTCTCGAGAACTTCGGGATGCGTCAGAACACCTGTGTCACCACCGACGTTCCACAAAAATCGCACTTTCCTGTTAACTATCTCAAGAGCGACAAAATCATCCTGCGAGAAGTAAAATAAAATATATTTTACGTCAAATATAAAATTTATGTAAATTTACTTTCTATTTCCTTAATTATTGTACAATTAAGGAACAAGTGTAAAAATATATTCCTATTGTTATAATTTGCACAAAAAAGCGTACATTGATTCCACTGGGCAGATAAAATAGAGAACCTTCTCTGCGCGTTGTCGGGAGCGCGAACGTCATTACAATCGAAGTTGTCACCGAGGATTGCAACGTGGCCGGTCTATACGAACGAATACATTCTTTACCTTCTGCCGACTTCAAAGAGACGCGAATCTAAAAAAAAAAAAAAGTAAGACGTTCTTATAGCATATATTTACTAATATTTAAAAAATGTCAAAAGATTCAAACTGAACAAGCTTGAATTATTATTTTATACCCCGTCGGCAGTATTTCGGGCCTCCGCTATTTTAGCCTTGAGATTTTGCAGCTTCGTAGCTAACGTGTCGTTCCATTTATCGAAAGCAGCTTTCCTCTTCGTTGCAGCATTCGATAAGCTTATCAGCTTCCCATCGGCTTTTTTGATATTACCCAGCGCTTCTGTTACTGAAATTCATATATATTTATAGTATCATCATCTTTGTGTATTTTGTCCAAGATTATTTGTTTATTAATAATTTTAATCGATTGAGAATTTATTTTCAAAAGATACGTTACATTTCTCGCTGGCCAGGCCAATCTTGGCATCGCCATCGCGTTTCAATTCGTTCAGCTTCGTCTTCAGTCTGTCAGTGATACCTTGCTGGTAGTCGTCTATTAGTCGTTGAGTATCTTGTATCGATTTCGAGACTTCGTCATTTTTCTCCAGAATGTTGTGCACATTTTCTTGTACTAATATCAAAATACGTTTATTTTGTGTATTACCGTTATTATAAAAAATTATTATTTTTCTATTCTGGCAAAAACGCGTAAAACTTCAGACTTACAATTTTTCCTCTTATTCTGCAGATCTTGCAATTTCGTATTTATTTCGTTATCCTTCGTCCCAGTGTTGTTCAGTGTGTTTTTCAAGCTGAACACGGCTCTTTTTTGAGTTTCCAGCTCGGCATTTGCAGCGTCAATCAATTTATCATGCTCCTTCGCCATTTTCAACTGCTGCGAGGATTTCTCCGACACCTCGTTTGCATCGTCCAACAACGACTTCCGTCCGAAAGACGGGAAAGCCTTGAAAAAGTATCTACATTAAATTTGTAGTCGACTCTCGAAAGTTTTCGACAATTGCAAATTTCTATATCAAATTAAAACGTTTAGACTTTCACAAAAAAGAAAACAGACGTTTCTTACTTTCTCGTGTATTTCATCGATAATTTCCTTGGCTTCCAATGCGGTAACCTTTGCCTTTCGCAAACCATCGACGATGTTCTTATAAGCTTGACTAGCTTTCAAAGGGCTCGCCGCGATGTCTCGCGTCTTGGCAAACAAGCTGCGAAACAGAGAATTGAGCACATAGTTTGCGTGTTGAATTTATATTTTATTAAAATAATTATTTAATGTTTCTGCAACGGATACAAGAATAGTTTCGAGTTATATATTATTGAAAGACGAAATATATTGTACCTGACGTAATGATCGGCGTAATTGGACAGATTCTTCGCGTGTTGCACCGCTGGCACAACATACTTTTCATTGTATTCGTAATTTAATCGGTACAAAAGTTCCTCCTTCATGGTCAAATTATTTGCCCAAGTCGTCAGTTTGTCCCGCAATTCTGGCAGATCCTGTAAGTTAAATAATAGCACATGTAATTTAATTAATTTTTAGTTCAACAACAAACAATTTCTTTTTTAATTTATTGCAATTGGTTCTTTTATTTTTTATTGTTTAATTTTGTTTAAAACGTGCAATGTCTACGCACTTGAATATTGTTCTCCGCATCGACGAGCAAACCAGATGCTTTTTCAACGAATTTGTCTCCTTCGTTGATCAATTTGTTCGTCGTGTCACGTAGCGCCTCGATACGATCGCATTGGTTCTTGGCGTCGACGAATGTCCTGTTAATCTTGTTGTACAAACCGTCGTAGGTAAAGAGCGACTCCATGGTTTCTTCTATTATCGTTCTCAAATCTTTGACTTTCACCGCGTAATCTTCGGCATCATCTTCGGCGGCCGCAAGGGATTCCGTTACATCGTCTAGAGAGTTCAGCCACGCTACATACTTAGCTACGTCGCTATTTTAGAGATCACAAGATGGTTTCATTTATTAGACATTTATTTAAGAAAAAAGCGCCAAGAGCAGAAAAAAAGCATAACAAATATGTTATCAAAAAGTTTTGAGAGATGCTTACTCGAGAAAATTCTCTACTTCCGCGGTTCTCGCAGCTATGTCGACAGACTTCATGTAATTCAGAAGCATCTTGCCCGTTTGCAAAGCCTTCCTTATCTCTATCTTCCTATTGTCACTGCTGTACTGAGCGAGTTGCGAAATTGTATCTGTGAATTTCAGAATTTACAATATTGTTCATCACATACTAAAGCTGTTTTTACTGATAAAGCGAACTTTAATTACCGTTTATGTCTCGTCTCAACTTGTCGAGTTCGATCTTCGCGGTGTAAACGTTATTGTTCAAGTCACCACTTTTGATCTTTATAGTCTCGGCGTGTTTCGCGCGCTTGTTCATCTGCAAATCAAAGAAAGAACAAAACAAGATGTAAGTACATGTATTTATGAGCGCTGATATGTTTTTACCGCATGCAAAAAAACAACATGGCGTACATTTCTCAACACAGATTCAACATCATTCTTGAGTTTTCTGTACTCGTGCCAAGGCACATCTTTCATCCTTTGCTCCAGACGAGATTGCAGCTCCAGTTTTTCGAAGTATAGGGTCGCGTTGGAATTGATGTACGTCAGTTCCTCCCACGGCGGTGGAATATAGCCGTCTGCTATGTGGCCCGTTCCCGCGGCCAGCTCCTTGGACAGCGTCGCGACCGTGTCGAGCAAAAGTCCCGTGCAATTGTCGTCGCACGCTACAAAAAACACGTTACGCATATCGCGCGATGTAACAACAAAATACTCGAATCTCAGCTCGAATGATTAGCGATGAAAAACTTACATGTGCAAACGTCATTTATGTAAACGTGACGATATGCCGTGCACTGAGAACAATCTCTCCCCGTAGAACCGGGTTTGCATTTGCACTGTCCAGTTTCGCTGTCGCAGGCCTCGCTCAAACTTCCCGCCAAGTTGCAATTACACGGAACGCACTTGCCGTCCGGAAAATCGGGAGAGCCGTAGTAAGCGTAGTCGCAACGTTCGCATTTTCTACCGACGTACCCTAAAGTAATAATCGGAAATAAATCAACGTCTTTACAGACTCGCAAAAAAAATTAAAAATGACGGTTGAAACAAGTTTCTTCGTAATAATTTTCTCATTTTAATCCACGTACCTGGTTTACAGTGACAAATGGGTTCGTTGTCCGCGCGAATGACGCAAGTACTCGAAAATCTCTTATCGACTTGCGGACACGGGCACGGCTTACAGCCTCCGATATCCGGATGACCGTAAAAACTGTCGGCGCAAACGTTGCAGTCCGGACCGATCGTATTCTCACTGCAATTCTGCAAGTGACAATTTCTTATGGAAAAAACAAACTTCATCTCATTATCGCACTGAGAAATGTAATTTGTCATCAAATCTGGCTTCGCACACTTCTTATCTCGCAATTATCTTCCGTGAATACAGCGTACACACATGTAATAAGAAAATGTTTTTAAGTATAATGCTTACCAAGCAATATCCCGTCTCCTTGTCGCACATTTCAGATCTGCCGTTACATTGGCAGCGCCTGGCTTGTCCAACAAGATCGATCACGATGGTGGACGTCACCGTGGTGTTCTTGTGCCATCTGTAATAGCCGATGCTGGGATCCTGGCAAGACGTGCCGTTGTATTCCGTCGGACACTGACAGATTTCAACCTCGATCGCCAGCGGTGGCGAGTGTGTAGGTGTCAACACGGCCGCGTCGAGAGACGCTTCTAAAAGTCTGAACGCGCAACATATCGAATGAGAAGCTGCTTCAACATTTATTTTCTCCGAGTCGCAACGACGTGTTCACCGAAAAGCAGAAACACATCGAAGGACAAATATACGCGACAGTTATTATTATTATTTCTATACAAAGACATTTTTATAATTACGTACGTGGTTTTGGTGAATTCAGCGTTATCCGAAGCTTTAACGAGGATGTATTGCAGATTCTGTAACGCTACCATTAATATCTCCCTGGAGACTTTGTAATCCGGTCGGTTTTGTAACTGCCACAACGACTCGTGAAATCTAACATGTGTTTCGATAAAGATAGTTTTAAAATCCAACTTGTGTGTTTACATTAAATCAGAATTTTTTCAACTAATTTCCAAATTATTTTTCGAAACCCTACCTGACTTCATAGCGATTATCGTTCACTGGCTGATGTAGGTAATATTCCAAAATAATTTTATTGTTGCCTTGCAACTGCACCAGTGGGTATCGATGAGTCGATCTCAAAGGTGTTCCATCCTCTGTCAAGGTTTTAAAGCGCAGGAATCCTCCGTAAGAACCAACCTTCAAGCAACAATACGTGTAAATGCTACTCCAATATTTAAATCAAAAGTTTTTCTCAATAACAATAGTCATGTTTGTTTAACCCTCGGACAGCGGACGTTGTAATACTCGCGCGCACGGCGGATTCAGGGTCAAATATGACTCAAGAGTAATACAGTTTTAAAATTTTGAGAAAACGCGTTTATTTATTCAAAATATATATACTATACTTGTTTTATCTAATCCGTACATACAATAAATATTTTTAGAATACTCTAGAACTCGCGAGATCTGCTGCGATGGTTG
>QVNV01018516.1:0-10058 GCA_014825455.1 Pseudomyrmex pallidus
CGGAGAAGTTAACAGTATCGAGAGGAACCGGGTTAACACTATCACGATGTTAACAGTATCGAGATTAACAGTAACGCGATTCGACTGTACGTAGTTCCTATCTTCCAACTTTTACGGCATTGGCGTAAGTTAACGGTTACGGCTATTATAAACCAACCCTAAACCAGGCCTAAAAGAGAGTTGGTCAACTTTTAACTTTTGTCAACAGCAACTGGCAACCGCAGCAATACTTTTCCCCTAGTAGTCGCAACTGGCGACGAGACATTTTCAACTCATTGTAGAATGGCCTTAACAGAATAGAACATAAATTTATGCATAAGTTTATTACTTATGGCTAGGAAGGTCTTGTAAATACTTCTGAGCCAACTTCGCACCAAGACCAAGACCTTGTAAATACTTTAAGATATTAAAATTTGTATTTTAGAGTTTGTATGATGTATGTACAACTATACGAGTTGTTACACCGTTGATTATTGCCCCATTGCCACTGAAACGATGTCTAATATTATTGAAATAAGTCAATCAAATGATGCTTGGAAGTTACATCGTATTCTTGGCACCGGAGGTTTTGGAATTGTTGAACTTTGGGTACACGTCCAAAGTGACAAAAAACTTGGTATGTGAAACCAGACTGTTCTATGTTTATAAATGTAAATATAAATAATATTTTTATAATTTTTTTAATGTTTATCAATAAAATAATAATTATAATTTTAGCAATAAAAAAATGCAGATGGGATTATTCTGCCTTAACATCTGTACAGCAAAGAAGATGGTCCAATGAAATAGATATAATGAAACGTCTAAAGCATCCAAACATTGTGAAAACAGAACTTTTACCGTTTGAACTTTCAAGTGTGGAAAAAGATTCGCCAATTCTTTGTATGGAATATTGTAAAAAAGGGAATCTTAGAAAAGTGTGTTAAAGTTTTTAATTAAGTTGTGGGTGTATGTGTGTGCGCATACATGCACATGTATCTCCATGTATACAAGTATATCTGTATGAAATATCCTATCAGTTGTAATAATATATTTTTTAAAAATATAATCTTTTTTATAGATCTTAAATCAACCAGAAAATTGTTGTGGCATTGATGAACCAGTAGCAATCAAAATCATGACTGAAATTTCATCAGCTGTAGAATATTTACATTCTTACAATATAACTCATCGAGACTTAAAGCCAGAAAATATAGTCTTACAAGAAGAGAATAACGTGGTGAGAAATGCAGTTTATTTTTTATTCTATTTTATAAAACAAATTGTTCTTTTTTTCTGTAACATTTCTGTTTTTCTTTTTTTTGTTTTTTTTTTTTTTTTACTTTTATATGTTACATGTCGTAGATATCATACAAGTTAATAGATCTCGGTTATGCCAAAGAACTTGGAGAGGCGAGTACATCCGCATCATTAGTTGGTACATTAAATTACATTGCTCCGGAACTTCTTTGGAGAAAGAAATATAGTTGTTCTGTTGATTACTGGAGTTTGGGAATATTGTTTTACGAACTTGTAACTGGAACAAGACCATTTTTACCAACAATGCAACATACCATGGAATGGTAAGAAGCGACAAAATTAATGATAAAAGTGTTTCTAAAAAACGTAAAAACATAGTACATAATACATATATATGTATAAGTATGATTTAAATATACATTTAAAGCTTGAAATTGATGCAGGATGAAATATATTCGAAATAAAAGCTACGACGATATTCGCGCTTATAAATCGGAAGAAAAAATAATTTTTGGAAAGGATATTCCAGATCCAACTCAGTTATCAAAGTAAGAATGTGTTAGATATCTATTTATCTACTTACAACATCGACAGTGTTTAGTAATGTATACACAAAATCAAAATTAAACATTTATTTTTATACACGTATGTTCTTCTATCTTATATGTGTGCACAGCTATCTTCGAAATAGTATGGTTCAATGGTTTAGATTGGTTTTACAATGGGATTCACATAAAAGAGGTAGGATCTTCAACAATTTGATGGTATTTACAATGCTACGACAGATAGTAACGAACAAAGTATGTAACATACAAATTCAATATATTTTATTATTTTACATCTTTTCTTTCTTAATCCGTCTTATTTTTTTTATATACGTATATACATATACAAACAATATATTATATATATATATATATATATATAGATATTGTACGTTTTCTGTGTGCCATTTTACAAAATATATACGTACGAAATCAATAGTTCAACTACTATTAAAGATCTTCAATTGTTGATACAAGAAAGTACCACTATCAAAGTCGAGCATCAAGTATTGACTGATTACAACGGTATAGTAGCGAATGAAAGTATCATGTCACTTGCGTCACAAACTAATGTGCGTATGTCAAAATATATTATTTATGGATATATATAATAATACAAGAAAATAAATATACACAATACTTTTCTTGTTTAAATTCATATTATTTTTTATGCGTAGGATCACGTTTTATTCCTCTTTAGAAACGAACATCTGATAAAAGAAATACCTACTTTGTACATTCCTACAGAAGTGGAAAAAATGATGACACAATCAAAAACCGAGTTGAGTTACGAAAAAGTGAAAGATTCCTATCGTCATACAATATATTTTGTGAAAAAAGAATTGACTTTGTTTCAGTTATACATATTCGCTCTTAATATAAATGTGTAAGTTTCTTTTTTATTAATTGTTAATATATTAATATACAATAAATATATTTTTGTATTTCTCAGAGATTTATTACAGAAAAAAATAGATACGTTTAATGCGAATTTGGAGGAAACGTTAAGAAAAACGAAGACTCTTACAGATCGAGTATATGCACACACAGGTATAAAATATATAAAAAGAACAAACCTCGAAGATATAGCTTGTAAAACACAAATGAGAGTGGAAAAAATTGATAAATTGAACAGCGCAGCCAGTCAAGTAAAACTGGAATTTATGTCTCTGAACAGAGATAACGATAAATTAAGATATAACATTCAAAGTATCGATTTTATTAAAGATTTGTCAGAAATGTAAATAAGCATTATGTGTTGTGGATAAACAAAATATAAAATGTGTTGCATGCTCACACTGTGATTTTTATAGATACAATAAGATGTGCGGTATATATTCGGAATTTCAGAAAGAAAATATTCATAAAACAGCAAAATCAATAGATATGGTGAAATTAATATTTGCATTCTTGAGGTCACGCGAAAAACAACTTCGTAACAAAGCTATAATTAGTATCACAAGGTATGAAATATTAGTATCAAATATTTGCTAATAATTAGCAATAAATTTATTTTTGACCCATGCACGTACATAAAAATATAACATTCTAATTTCTAATTGACTTTATTTATAAATATTTCACGGCTATATTTTAACAGTCAAATAGACGAGCTACAAAAGGGACTGTCAAAATTGGAAAAAGTACTCCATTCGATTATCTTTATGATAAAACTTTATTCAAAAGAATATGAATGTTATTGGAAGGAATATTTTGAAAGAAAGATCACACTATCGAATGATGACTTGCAATCTAACAATCAACAATTTTGTAATCTTTCTAGTACCGAATTGGACAAAGTTATTCAATTAGAAAACAGTGAAATATACGATAATTTAGTCATACGTTACAAGTAAGTTATCTCTTTATATTTTACATTATTACAAACATTTTCTGTATTTTGAGTTAAATTTATATTATTCTCTGTATGTAGGTTGGGCAACTTGGTGACTAAAATGCAGAAAAAATACATCGAGGTAATTAGTTTGGATCTATGAAAAAAAAAAAACATACTATTTGATATCTATATGTACTCGTTCAACGTTACATGTGTTATACTACAGATTTTCCCACAGTCAAACGCATTCAATCATTGAAATCTGCTCATGTTAATATGCGCGCCGAACATAATGTCGTACACTCCATTTTACATTAGCATGTTTATCAGTTTTCACAAATGTATAAACAGGCTTATTCGATAATGTCTCCGATTTTATTGTCCATTTGTCATTCTGACCTACAAAAAATATCTTTGTAAACTTAGTTTTATGAACACTCTTGGTTTTTTTTACAACTTTAATGTCAAATATTTACAATTGTAATGTAATTTTAATGTAAATATTTTGAGAGAGAGAGAGAGAGAGAATTTTGTATTACAAGTGCACAATAGATATTCTATATGTTCGTTATGTGATTTACTAGAGAGTTGTAACATTTCTATACACAAATTTCCTGATATACTTATGACTTTTACTGCAATTTTGTCAAATTATGCGAGCTTATAATCATTTCTATACACTGACTCACCGTTCTCAAGAGCAACACTTGTGACAGTTAGAAAACAATGAAGAATAAGGAAGATTCTTAATAGCTGTAAAATACGTAATAGACTCCATGTAAGTACAAAATATATAATTAAAGTTAAATAAAGGAGGTAAAAACTAATATACTCACACGAGCCACATAAAATGTATTCATCTTTCTCGTCGTTAATAGATATTAGAAATCCGTCTGGTTATAGAGATCCCGTTAGACTGTTCAGTAATATCGATGTTTTAAATTTGTATGTCTCGCTTTATGATAGTGCAACAGTATCGTCTGTGTGTGTACGCTTAGTGGTTTAGTGTACTTTCGCTTAACCTAGATTTTTTTATCACCTATCACTTAGATGTAAGTTAATAAAAAGAAAATTACACATACAGGATTTTGCTTCTATAAACCATTACAAACTATTTTCTCGGAATTTATTAAAGATATTGATAAAAATGGTATATTACATTTCAATGAGAATTTTTGAACAACAATGTTAAAATAAATATTATATTTTTTATTCGCACTCTTCACAAATTTTATAATTACATACCAGACTAATTTTCCTAGATTGTCTCTCCACACATGTCAATACAAACTTTGTGTATAAAAGTTCATTGTACATTAACTCGAGAAAGTAAAAAAGAGGAAAATGCGGATTCATGGAATATCTATTCCGTCATCACACACGTGAGAAACAGATATTATTATTCATTGTCACTAACATCTTCGTCGGTAGTGAACTCGGAATGTTCATCGACCGCATCTACATCTTCCGCAGTTTCTTCGTCCGAGATGTCCCATTGAGGATGTTCCGTCGGTACTTCCGGTGCTTCTTTTACATCCAACTACAAAACGTAACGTTACATCGTTAAATTATAAAAATTTTCTTATACTTATCAATAGAATTTTCATAGAACTCGCCTTGATATCTTGAGCTTGGTCAAAGCCTAGATATGAATCGCTACGTAGACACACGGTAAATGTGTAAAGGCCTGGCCAGCGCGGTGCTGTGAATCTCAACTGAACTTCCTCAAATTTTGCTAACGACGTAACGTGTACAGGAGTCGTCAACAACGTCAAACTCTTGCGATCACAGATATAAACCCACCAATATTCTTGCTTAACATCAGGAAAGAGTGGACAGTGCACTTCGTGGGATAAATTACTTTTCCCTTCCAATACTCTCTCTCGTTTAGAGATTCTCTGTTGGAACCTATATCGCGTACGAGAAAAAAATATAAAACAAGTCCGGACATGAGCGAAAAAAAGATACAACCAGTAAAAATATTCAAATATTCAAATATACAAATAAAAAAATAAATATTTAAATATACAAATAAACTAATAACTTTCTCTTACTTTTCCCATTCTGTGTCATCATCATCGAGAGACACATCCTTTTTCTCACGATTATCTTCGTCATCGCTTTTTTCACTCTCGACTTCACTATCAGTGAAATCGGACAATTTGTCCTTGGAAGACTCTTTCTCCATTTTATCTTCTTTCTTTCTTGCATTGGGAGTATCACTTTGCTGAGTATTGTTAACTACAACCTGGTTAGACTGCGCTTGCGTATTTTTAGCGGGAGTTGGCTTTTTGTTAGCGCCCTTTTTATGCGACTTTTTTTGTCCTTTCTTTTGCTTTAACCATGCTGGCTTCGCCGCTTTCGTTGATTGATTTTGTTCTTCTATAATTTCTTCAGTCGCTTCACCAGCTTTATTATCATCGATTATCGTCTGTTCGTTGACAGAATCGTCGCCAAAAAGATGTCTCATATCTTTCCGCGTTAGCGATACCGTTACAGTCACGATAGCACCAGCAGTGTATACGGTAGGATTTTCATCATCAATCACTGAAATCATACAATATATATACATATTTGATGCTTATTTGTGTGTGTGTGTGTGTGTGTGTGTGTGTGTGTGTGTACGCGCGCACACACATTAGAAGAAAAAAAAAGAAAAAAGAAAATTACCTTCCGATCTCACTTTAAAATCTATATACGGCATATTTCCAAGAACCTTTATAACATCTTCGTATTGACTGTCCGACAGATTTCGAAGTATCAGTCTTCGTTCTTCTCCCTTCAATTGTGCAAATTGTTGAAGACTCTTGATTTGACGCTAAAAATGACACAAAAGTTTTAAACACAATTAATAATTATGAACAAAAATACACAAAAGGTCGCTACAGATTCACTAATACTTTTTTCGCATGGAAGTATTTTAAATTGTCTTCAGTTATGTGCGGTAATTGCAGAAGAGGGTTTTTAAATTCCCAAAATCCTTGGACAATCATTGGACACAATTTCATACAGTTTTCTATAGTAGTTATAGTTGGCACCCGTGGTACTATAAAATAATTCGTCTTGATTGTCAATCCATTTTATTCTTCTCTCTCTTTCTCTCTGTTTATCTGTTTACTTACCTCTTCTAGCATAAGCTAAAAGTATAACTTGATGAACGCAAGCGACCATTTCTTGAATTAAATACGGACATTTCTTTACAATATACTGTCTATCTTTATCCAATGTCTCAGGATTGAGCGGTATACGCGATAAATGCGCATGTATCAGGGCTCTAGCTTTAATCGAATACAAATGGCATAGTGGCACTTCTTTATTTTTTTCTCCCAAGTTGGGTAATTGTTTAATGAGCTAAAATACAAAAAGAAAAAATTATGTACAATATATAACATATATCTAAGAGACTGTTATCAAAAGAAATAAAAAAGAAATAAATTTACCGAAGGAACTTCTTCGCTATCAGTATGTCTTTCGACTATTTCCGCATTACGTTTCTTGAAGAATTCGAACGAAGCGGCGAGTATCATGATGACTCTCTTCAATGACATAGACGGTGTTTTCACAAAGAAAAAGTAATACATCTCGGTTGTTGTAAGAAGAACCTAAAATAAAATTAAAAATACAAATTACACATTCGGTATACAATACATATTATAAAAATAATACATAAAAACATTTTTTTTGTGTACGATATGTGTTGATTACTTGATCACCAGTATAGCGAATACTCTTGTACCACCACATTCCTACAACCGTCGGTAAAGCAACCATAAACACCAATGCGTACAGTCCCAAGACCCATACTGAATTCTCTTTCTCAACGATCCAGGAAGGTAAAGCTATACCAAAACTCATTGCTCCTGGACCGTCCGGATTTCCATATTTTTCCCAATTTTTTCGCGCTTCTTCGTCCGTTAAAGCTTGGTAAGCTATTTAGGTCAATAAAAAATACAAACAATTTGCAAGAGTAGTTTATACAATTATACAAACATCCAAAGTATTACTAGAAGACAACTTGAAACACAGACACACAAAAAAAAAAGTTTTAAGAACAATGGATATTAATAATTCTTAAACAATGAACAAATTTAAAAAGTAAATTCTTACAGGAATAATTTAAGCACTAACGATCTCTATATTATAACTGCTTATAAACAACACATCTATAACACTTGCTATGTTACTATAATATGTGTTGTAACATATATATGTAAAAATAGATTCAAAGAATATATTACGAGATATTATTTACATTAACACGCATTCTCTTATTTTTGTTCACATTTGTACTTGTGTATGTTTCTTACCTTTGGTTAATTTCATAAATGCTTTTTCATTTCCAGTTTCTTTATCGGGATGAAGAATCAAAGAAAGCTTGCGGTAAGCTTTCTTAATTTCACTTTGTGAAGAACCCTGTATAATTTGAACCATAATATTAATCTTTACCTCACAGAAAACTACTACAGTATGTAAACACTTAGTTATGTACTCACAGGTGGTATATTTAATATTTCATATGGATCAAAATTGGCCATTTCATAATCAAATTGCGACACTTTGTACGCCAATAGTATCAAGATAGCCCATCCCAGAACAATTAGAAATTTCCTGTAATAATACAAATTTTACTAAAAAAAAAAAAAAAAAGATAACATACAGCTTTTTCATAGAATATGTGATTCCATCAACCTATATAAATATATAAGTTTCAATTTTTAGAATCACATAAACATAACATGTAAAAAAACTTACATAAACAAAGCCTTGGTTTCTTTCCAAGGTTTATTTGCTTGCAAGATAATCTTTTTCTTTTTGCATCCATTGCACTGACATTCTTTAGCTAACTGATTGGGATCTATACAAGTATAAAAAAATTAAGTAAAACATATCACATATACTTCTCTCATCAAATGTTTTATAATTAAATTCTTCTTTTATTTTGTTTTAAAATCAGTGTGTATATGTGTATGAGATCAATATTACTTGTAACTAAAACAATTTGTTAATACAGAAAAATGTTAAAATATTATTATCTCTTCGGATAAAGAAAAAATTAAACTTAATGTTCCGTAGATTCTAATAAATGAATGTAAGAAATAGAGCAAAGATAGAAATGTAGTTGAAAATTGCATTTGTTCAATCATAATATGAAACAGCGTCATCACATGTAATGTGATTGTAAATTACTTGTTTACTGATACTAAATGAGAGTTGATTGTGATCTCTCTAACCTGGCTTTGGGCAACGTGGCCAGAGGTAATAGGTCCCGGGTACCAACAGTAGTGCCAAGAAAGAGAGCAGAAAGTAAAAGAACGTTCCTCCACTCTCGTCATACTGGAACTTTTGTCCACTCATCGCTCATTAAGTACTGTAGCGTGATTTTAAGTAGATCCTGTTTTAAGTACATTCATTCGCGACATACTTGACTGAATATCCAGATTCACGCTGTTAACTTGCACCTTACAAACTTGCTGTACAAATCAACGCAGTTAGCGGTACTGTCTCGTGCTGGCAAGAGTGCCAACTCAGCACCCACCGGCACCACATATATATACATATACATACATATATAATCTATATATATCTATACAACTACATCTCAAGATGATAATTCGGTTCACAGCTGTTGAAATCTGAGTACGTCGATCTTTTTGATAAAAATCCCAAGAGAAGGAACAAAACAATGGAATTTTATACAAATTAGAATCATATCGCTGTTATATGCAATTCCGAGTTTTATAAGAACTAATATATTGATAAAATACGTAAAAATGAAAATTAAATATATTTATTTAGAGCAATGATGACATAGGCTGGATCCTCATGCAGACACCGGCGCTTTGACACCGAGCGTGATTGGTGAAAAGCGAGTGGTGAGGGTTGTCATTTACCTTCACCACCCGCTTTTCACCTGTTTCTACCAATCAACGCTCGGTGTCAAAGCGCCGGTGTCTGCATGAGGATCCAGCCATATATATACATATATATAGATTAAGCCTGAATTATATGAGTGCTAAAGGCCATCACACACAAAATTACTTAAGGACGTAAGACGTAACCGTAAGAAAATTGACCAATCAGAATGTATCCTATATCCCCTATTTTCGGACGTAAGACGTGATTGATCAATTTTCTTACAGTTACGTCTTACGTCCTTAAGTAATTTTGTGTATGATGGCCTTAAACGCTAAGGCCTGGTTTACGCGAGCAATAACTGTTAACTTATGCCGGAACCGGTAAAGTTCAACTATAGCATTTCAATGGCCGCGTTCAGCAGAACTCAGCGCTTAGCAAGCGCTTTGCGCTTATTGCTTGTCATTGGCATATACTTTCATATTTCCGGCGGATTTACAAGAAAAGACCAATCACAGACAAAAAGCGTAAAGCGTTTACTAAGCGCTGAGTTCTGCTGAACGCTGCCAATACTTCTGTTTACA
>QVNV01018517.1:0-38211 GCA_014825455.1 Pseudomyrmex pallidus
TATATATATATATATATATATATATATATATATATATATATATATATATATATATATATACACGTAACGAAATCATTGCAGTTAAAGAAGTTGCTCGTTTTGCACCGGTGAACACAAAGGGGGAGAGGGAGAGAGAGAGAGAGCAAAAACGCGTGCGCGACTCTTCTGCAATGTTACCTCCAGCAATTCAGATTACACCGTAATCTTTACACATTTTATGTCATACTTTATTAAAACTTTTTCCTCTCATTTTTTTCCTCCCCGTTTTCTCGGAGCGTTTTATTATTAGTATTAGTATTATTATTATTACGATTCTTGAGTGAGTTTTGTGCAGAGCAAAAGATAACGCGCCATAAAAATCATTAAAACGGAAACAGTTGTATCCTCTCTTACCGCGCGTGCGTCTCGTGTATATGTAGGAGACCATCACCACCACCACTTACTACACACCACCGCTGTTAAAACTTCTCCGGCACTTTTGACCTGTAAATTAACCTAATTAAATTCGCGCTTGACGTTAAAAGCTCCCCTCTGAAATTTGGTCCAAATGTTTTCCCGAACTAGGACTGATATGACCGTAATTGCGTAATTAAAGGCCAAAACGTTGCCCGTAACGATCAACGACGGGAACGCGTACCCTTACACGGAAAGTACTTTTTAAGCAGAGAAGCTTGGCTTTTTGCGCTAAGAAGTGGAACACATATTAAGGACGTAAAAAAGTACCTCGTCGCGCACGGATAATTCGTGCGCTCTCGACTACTCAGGAACGCTGATGAACTCGGCACAAGCGCCGAGGTCCGCCGCGCATTTTGTTTTTCTCTGCATGGGATGCTTTTGATCCTTCCGTAAACCTGCTCAGCCACATCTCCCTCTCTTTCTCTCTCTCGACGAGAGAGAGCTACGCTCTAATCCCTTCAACGCTCGACCCGTCTTTGCGTCCTTCGCCCTGTGCAGAACCTTCGCCAGTGTTCCTTGTCTTTAATCCCCACTTCGAGTTCCTTTCACCGATGCCAACGTCCGCTGCACCCTTATTCTTACGTCCGGAAGAGAATACAGCAACTCCCGTAACGCGTAATTACGCAGTCAAAGAAGGTTTCCGTAGGCAGCTCGGAGAAACATTCAACAGCAGCAGCAAAGACTTTGGTTCTCCGAGTGACTAGTCGCTCCGTTCGTACATATTAGCACGTCAATGACATTATCGCGCGCGGCGCAGTTCTCTCTGCGTTTTAGTAACTTGTAAGCATTATTACCAGCAGCAAAACGGTCAAAAGACTGAGAGAGAGAGAGAGAGAGAGAGAGAGTGTTGGAGATCGTCGAGAATGAAAAGGAAAATGTCAAAGAAAAATATTCTAATATTAACAAGAGCCGCGAGAAAGAGAGATAAACTGCGAAAACGTGAAAATTCTCTTCCTTTCTGCGCATATATTATTCTCTTTAAACGTTTGTCCGGGAAAATGAAGAGATTCCACCGTTTGTACAAATTTCCGAGAAATAAAATTGTAATTTAGTTTTTTTTTTTTTTTTTTTTTTTTCCGAAACGCATAACGCGGTAAACCTCGCACGTCAGGTATTAAAAACATTCACATCCCCCTTTCGCCGCGGCGGCGGCGACGACGACGACGGTGGTGGCGCAGCACGCATAAAAAGCGTTACAATTTGACATCATCGTTCGTGTCACTGGGTAAACATCATTAAACGCGGCATATATAACCAGTGGCTAAATATAACCGTCGGTGGTAATTGCGCGAACTTACTCTCGACGTACCGGTGGGATATTGTGTGTGCATGCGCGCGGCATTCCATCGTTCATTCGCTCTCTCCGCATACAATTTCAACACAACGCGCACATATATTTACTCTGTACACACTTTCCACACGTATCACATGGTTAATCCGACGGAGACTATCGTTGCTGCGCCTTTATTAATTGCATTACACCGCGCCGATGAAGGGCGCACGGCTAGTAATCAGTATACGTTGTGTGTGTGTGTGTGTATGTGTGTGTACACACGAGTAATTTTGATAAATTAATCTCTAAGACTTTTTTTGGCAAAACATTAATTCTACGCACTGTCTAGCGCGCGTAAGTAATACGCATTCTTCAATAAATTCTTGTTAAAAAAAAACACTTGGAATTACTACCGCGAGTAAAAAATATTCATTGAAACGTTAATATTCAACAAACGTTCCGAAACAAGAATTTGTCGCACTTTTGTTTTCACACCGTGGCACTTCGATGAGATCAAACGAAGTTATTCGAGAGGAGAAATAAAGCTTGCGATCCCCGCCCGCGAGCGGAAAGGCCGTGGCGTATATACGCCTATTCCCCGCGCTCACCAATCAATGTCCGCAAACGCAAATGAAGACGGAAAATGTTTTCGCGATTTACTTCGTATTTATCCGCCTTTTGATGAAGGGTGAAAGCACTCGGTCGTATAATTGCTCGTGCTTAGTGGAGGGTATAAACCGTAACGAGAATTGACGAGGGAAAAAGTACGAATTTGGTCGGCCCGCTTTTGCGCTCGCGCGTCTAACGAGAGAAATGGTCGATGACAATTTGAGGCACGAGTGTATTTCACGCGAACGATTAAGCGTGTTTGACTTTGCGCGAAAATGATCATCGAAATCAGAGTATCATCTCCAAATACACATAGTACGTAGATATAACGTTAACATTCGCACACACATCTCGTCCCGTCAATAACGTTGATTACTCTTTCTCTTTCTCTCTTAAACGGATAAATTTTAAAGCCGACATATTTATCTGTTACAAAAAAAACACAAATTGCGTTACATACATATAAAACGTTGATATTCCATTATACCGTATCGCGAGATAAAATTGTTTGCTTCGGGATATTGGTATATTGGCGTGAACGCGCGCGCGAAAACACACGTTTAAACGTTTCAAAGAAATTGCGCGCTCTATCGATCCCGCGCGCGCATTGTAACGATCGGCAACGAAATCGCATCGTTGCGTCGTCGTTCTCGCCCGAACGACGACGCGAGCCGCCGAATCGTTCTATCGAATGGTCCGCATCCTCCCTCCCCCCCCTCTGTACACTACTGAAATATTAGTCAAAACTGAGCGCAACAACAACAATACATCGGCTTGGGATTGGGCCGGCGATCTCGTTTACTCGCATCGAGAAGTGGCGAACGAAGTTACGACGTGCCGTTTTCGAAAACAATCAAATCCCGCGTTAACAGCCTCCAAATCATCCGATGACCTGCCGCGGGGACCGAAGCTCAAAAGCGCGAACACGGGACGAGGGCCCCGGTCGGCCGCCCATTTGATTTTCGATTACACCGCGCGCTCGCCGATGCGCGAAACTAATTCGTTGCGTTTCAATATTCGCCCGGAAGCCCCGCGAACGTTATACAGCACAGCGGCGCCGCAAAACCGATTTCGGATAACGGCGCCGATCGAGAGTGACACGTATATCGCGCGACATCGTCGGACGTCGGGGGTTCGGTAACCTCTCCCGCCCCTTCGTTTGCTTCTTCCTCCAGAGGGTTTCGGAGAAACTCTCATGCAGCTGCACGCGATCTCGTCGTACGTACGCGGCGACAGCCGCGCAGGTGCCAGACAAAAAAAAAAGGAAACAAAAAGGTAAAGTGGACGTATATATCGCGGACAACAATCTCGGTGAGGTCGAGGAGGAGAATCTTCCTGTTTCCTACACTCCTCCCGCCCCGTGTATTCCGAGCACGCCGCGCGGTTTTCAACCTTGTTACAGTTATGTAACACATCTGCCGCATCGCCGGGCCGCGCGCGGTGTACCTGCAGCGCGAAAAACTGTGCAACTTTTCAAGTATCGCTACGATCATTAAACTTCCGTGCGATCTCGCGTGCGCGCGCACGAACGCTCGGGAAATCCTCGCGCGAAATTGCGCGCGGCTCCGCTCGCGGAATAATGTATACACTTCCTCTCTGCCCGGCTCGCTCTTCCTTATCCATTCATTCTACGTGAGTGGCTTTACGGACGAGAGAGAGGGGGAAGGGAGAGGGATGGGAAATAAAGCAAGCAAACTTTTAACGTAGTTCGGTGCATCCTGGCGGCGCCCCAGCGGTGCGCGCGCGGGCGCGCGCGTCTTACCCATAGACGATGCTAATTGATTTAGATTGTAACGAGGGATTATCGAGTTCGAAACGCGATAGCGTCTGACGGAGTTCCAGAACTTTTCCTTTCCCTCCGCACCTCCCCCCTGACACCCTTTCGCTCTCTGCCATTCTCATTAGCGTTTTTCGTGACATCAGTCGAATTTGTCCGCTCGGAGGGACTGTCAAGCCCATCGCTCAAGTTCAACACAATCTAATCTCTACATAATCCATTAAGTATGATGAATTATCTGTTACGTACATATATTTTCATTCTTTACACTACACAACTATGTAGAACAAAAAAAGAAGAAAAACAAAAATTAATTTCGCACACACGTAATTCTTCTCGTACTCGAGAAAATTATGATGAACGGAATTGATGAACGCGGAGCGGAGATATGAATCTTCGAACAAAGAGAAAGGAAAAATAAATTATTAATTAAAAAAAACCGAAAAGCGGAAACATTTGTTTCTGCGTAAATTTGTCGCGGTGCACGAACAAGATAAAACACGGCATAAACCTCGGGAAAAAAACTTCCTGGGCGAACTTCGGTCATTTTTCATCCAAATCTGTAATCTTTAAGGACTCACGGAGAAAGAGTAACTATTATATATACGTCATATAATGCGACGCATCAACATAAATGTGCCGTTAAAAATAAAAGTTGCCGCAAACAGGCTTAGTAACTTTTACGTGGCTTATATACTATACACCCACATAAAGTTTCCTCCTCGTGCTACCCGCGCCCCACCCAACTCTGCCTCCCCCTCACCCCTTCAAGTCAGTATTCTGTGTTGCGCCTTACGGGGTCAACGACTCTCGTAATTAATAACCCCGCCACTTGAAAAATAAGGCAACGAGTTCGCACTTGTCTATCTCTCTCTCTCTCTCTCTCTCTCTCTCTCTCTCTTTTTCTCTCGGTTCTCGCAAAGAAATCCCTAAAGTGCCTCATTTTGCACACAGAAGCGTTAATCCCGCCCCTCCCTCTCCCGCCCGTCAGCGTCGTCGTTTACGGCCTCTCTCGCTCCGGCGACATCAAAGCGAAATAATGGAGGTCACTAGTGGCGGAAGCGGAATGCTAGAAAGGGACTCCCCCGCCGTGTTGCGAGGGAGTGTCGCGTGCGTGTGCGATAAGGAAATACCCGCGGATGCGTAAACGCACGCGGTTCGCATGAGCAACACCGGGAAGAAGCCTCAATAATTCTCTTTGACGAGGCCATTAAGCCCTTCCAGATTGTGATCACAACCGTAATCATATCTACAGTGTGAGACCACGTGTAACCTCTCGCTCCGAAAATAATCCAAATTATATATATCACAAATATTCCACATTCTTGTGACTTTTTGTAGGTTTGAATGTTACGCGCTATTTTTATTAACACCTTACCGTACTTGTGTGTCATCAAGTTTGTCGAATAATTTTGGTATATTTGAGATTTTCTTTCTGTTTTTTCTTTACGTTCGTTACTTACAGACCAGCGCTGACGACTGGATTTGAACGACGACGGAAACCGATGCATGGTCGCGCCTACGTCGGCGCGAAGAAGAAGAAAAGAGAAGAAGGGAATGCGGCTTTTTATAGATCCCATCCGTCTACGAGATTTCCGGGCGAACAAGGCGAAACAAAGACGCGCATTCATCTCGCTCTAAATGTCGTTCGTTTATCGACACGTTACATGCAAGGGTTACAAACCGATTTCAAGATGACCTGATCGTCGATCTTGACCCGAGGGAGCCGATAATACCGCGATATACCGATGAAATTTTCCAACGACAAGAGAAATAAGACAACATACATACATAAAACGGACCAAAGTCCGTTGACCGTTTCCGACTCAGCTGCGTTTTCGAGCGACAGAGTTTGAAGCGCGCCGCGCATTGTAATTTTTCTAACGAGCGACGAGCGGAAGAGAGTCCGGGGTTTTGAAACGGAAAGAGAAGTGGGGGAGGCAGAAAAGAGATTGGCCTTTTTTGGTTTCACGAACGACTCCGAATTAAAATGCTACCTGCAACTCGGACGCGACGAAGAATGCAAATGAGATCCTTGAGAAGTGGCGGTAAATATTAATTACTATATATATATATATATATATACGTATGCGTCGGAGGACAGAGGAAAAGGAAGAAACGCGAACGATGTGTCGTAATAATATATTTCGAATTCCGCGGCGATAAATGAAACGACGTTATAGTTATCTCGCGCGGAGGGGAGCGCGATGATTTATGGGCGCTGACGTTGTCGCGAGACAACATTAACCGTTTATTCCATTAGTTCCGAAACTGAAAATCGAAATCGCGAAAAGCGAGATATATACTTCTTCCTCTTCTCCATCGTCGACACGATTAACGAATTAATTATACCCGTCGTCCGATTTATCTGCGGGAAGAGAGGGGGAGAGAGAAAACGACAGCGGGACGTTTACAAATGTCTCTGGCACCGCGACGCTAATTAGCCGCTATCAGACGAGTTGCAAGCTGAATTATTCAATTGCGGGCCGTTATATACTCGTTTTCTCAAAATTATACCGACCGGCGCGCACCACCTGGGGCACCCGTGGTGTTGAAGAACGACCAGATGTTTGACTTTTCTCTCGTGTGTCTATCCATTGGGCCAGTAACCGCTTCGTTACGGAAATCACGTATTAACGCGTTCCGCCGTTATTTCGAAAGAAAAAACCCGGAAGAGACAGAAGGAGAGAAAGAATAACCGGTCTAGATTGGGAAACAACAGAGAGATAGAGAGAGAAAGAGAGAGGGGGCAAACACCGCTCCAATAAGAATGACGTTCTATCGCCGAGCTCTCTCTCTTTTGTGCCAATTATAGTCGTGTGTCGTCGAGCGGAAATTACTTCGTTAACCTGAACGTTTCTTTTCAGGAGCTGACGTACCACTTTCTATACACACCTCCGTACCACGGTGTATCGCTTCGAAAAATAATTAAAACCGTTCACTTTGTCGCGCGAGTTCAGATCGATCTCCATTATTACCGAATCGTCTAATTAATATAAAAAAAAAAAAAAAAAAAAAAAAAACAAGATGTCCCGATGTCCCAATGTTTCGTCTAAACACTAAAACGGAATGTGGTTTATTCTTCCTATTATGTTTAATAACTCGAACACGTGGGGGAGAAACGTTATTCGGCGACTCAAGAGGTAAAACTTATACACGGAGCGGAGATTTTCCACGAAGGAATACATACGGCACACTTCCGCTTTCGAGTCACGAAACAACATTGGTTATTCCGCCGAAAGTTTTGATGATATCGAAGTTTTTCTCCACGCGGATCCTCTGTGGCGGTAAAACGTTCAAGATATGAAAACTCGCGAGTGTTCGCGAAACGCTCCTGTGGGGAGTACAACAACTGCTCTCTTTCTGAATCGCTCCGGACGTGTTGCGGAACGCGGCGATAAATCAGTCTACGGCGGCAATTACGCGTTCGCGGAACGCGACGCGGCAAAAAGCGAAATCGGTTTAATCGTCGTATATAACTTTTCGCTGTCCGCGCCGCGGCAAACATTACCTTTACGACTCGGCCGATAAATCAATCAGGTCGAAATATTTAAACTCGATTAATCGTCGCGGAAAAACGGCGGCGACGCAGCGGCTGGCCGGTAGCGAGAGAAGGACGAGAAGGGAGACGCGCTTTAACGAGCTACCTTCCCTCCCTCCACACCCCGCGATAACTCAATTCGCGGAGGGGAACCGCACGCAGCCGGTACACGTGTATGACCGATTAAAAATAATCGGCGAGCCGGGAACGATCGGCGGTCGGGAATCCGCGCGGGTACACGCGTTGTTGCACGCGCGGCACGTTTTCCCCTCTTCGCGCGGATGTCGGGGAACGCGCGGCTACACACACACATTCGGCTGTTATCATCTTGCGCGCAACGATAGGTAGGTATGCGGCTTTCCCCTGCGCGTTACCCTTTTCGGAATTTTAATTCGTTAAATTGAGTATTCTCTCGCTTCAAGTGCGTATTTTGTGTGTGTGTGTGTGTGTGTGTGTGTGTGTGTGTGCGCGCGCGCGCGCGCGCGTGTGTTACTGAAATAATAATGAAAAAATATAAATTTTATGTGTACATGGTGTATTTTATTCCACAAGCGTATTTATCTCGCTGTACGTTCAGATTTTACAGCTCAAATATCAAACAACAAGTACCTGCAAAATCAAATATCAAATATCGAAATGAAAATATATTCTTGTTATTTTTATTTTTATAACCGATGTATCTACAATCGATCAGTTCTGATACGCTTTCAATTGTGTTGCTATCTCGTTGCGCAACGCGTCTCATTACGCTTGTTTTATATATAAAATCAATGTTTAATACACGCGCGCGCGCGCACACACACACACACACACCCCAACTTCCTTTCTTTCCCGCATATATGTATATTGAATTTAAATTTAAATCTCCTAATATTCTTTTTACGCGCAATTATTAATAAATTGTCACATGTGCTACACCAAAACTCGATTTTTAATGTATTTTACACTTATTAAAATTTATCTAATGAGATTTATATGCTCAATAATATTTAATACGGAGAAACAAAGAGAGAAACAAAAAGAGAGAAATAGGGAAAATGAGAGAGGTTTATGAAGATGTACACTTTTGATAGTGATATCGCACTTGTAGTTCGAAAAAAAATTATTTCCAATAAAGAACACATACAGAATCATCGGTGTGCACAGCCAACTGGTAACAAAACGCAGGAAACACGACCGAGAGCTGCTCCTCCCCGCCCCTCTCTCTCTCTCTCTCTCTTTCTCTCGCTTGGTGCATCGCACTTGTTCGTTGTATGTACGTGTGTAACCGCTGCGTGTGTCGCACACGCGCGCATACATATTCACGCGACGCCGAAGTGCCACACCCTCTTACGCAGGATTTACACACGCACGCGACGCCGCAGCAGCAGCCGCCGCTGCCGCCGCCGCGCGCTGCACCATGCGGTTTAGTTGAAGAGAGACAGACAGACGCACACAGAGGAAGGAGAGAAAAGCGACAAGAGAAGCCTGTACCAGAACCTGAGAGAGAAACAGAGAGAGAGAGAGAGAGAGAGATGGGCGAGAGTGAGGGTGACGGAGAGAATATGGGCCGTTGCACGTGGAAACTTTGCGGTGCAGTTAAGCCCCGCCGTTTGCTGTTTACCATTTGCCGAGAACATACGAAATTCATCCGTCGTGACCACACGACGCCGATCGATATGCGAGGCCGACCGCTTTTCCGAGAGCGCGCGCTAGTCCGCACACCCGAACTACCCGCACGTTCGCGTCGTCGGACGTCGGTTATTCCCCTCATCCGCCGCCGCCGCCTCCTCCTCCTCTTCCTCCTCCTCCCACTCCTCCCTCCCTCCGGGTTTTGATTGCGGACTATTGCGGTCCCGAGGAGGAGAGAAGGGCATCACCCCGTTGGCCATTGAGTTGCGTCTTGGATAACGAGATATGTCGAAAACTTCGCCACAATGGATACGGAAAATTAACCCTCCGGGCGGCAGCTGCCGCCGACCGTACCGCCGGCCATGGATGCGACTACGGCACAATATTCAGACGGAACCCGCACGTCCGGTTTACAGTACATATCGCTCCGTACTCGCTACGGCGGTACTTCAGAAAGAAACCGTAGAAAAGTCAGCTTCCGTTTCGCGCTCGAATTGTTAAAGCTCTCTCTCTCTCTCTCATATCCCGTCTCTCTGTGACTACTTTGCGCGGCATAAGCGAGAGCGAGTATTCAAATATATTGGGAGCGGATGCCACGAAATAGCGCACTCATCAGTTTCCGTTTGCGAGGTTAAAAATAAAAAAAAAGAGTGAGTATATGTAGGTTTTGATTATGTAAAACTGAAACACACAGAAGTTGGGGAAATTTCAAACATTATCTGTTTCGCAGAGAATTCCATTTGTCCTCCCCATCGTGTGCGTAAACATTTTAACAGAATCAGAAACATTATTGTGACAACTCCGTGTTTGCAAATTTACATACTTGCGCGCGACGTACAAGAAATGTTAGAAGAAAGGAAATTGCAATGTAAAAACAATATCTGCGAATTAAAATGTACACACTCGAAACGGATAAAAGACATTGTGAAGAGCAATATACATCCGACACATTTCTTCATAGCGGCGAGACCGCAATAGATTTGTTAATAGGTATGTAAAAAAAAAACCGTAACGTAAAAACCGATAGGCGACCTGTCTTTGAAAGCACCTTCGGCGACGTTGTCAGGGTGATTATTACATTTACGCCGCGTTGCGGCGATTCGATCTTCGTTGTTCAATAATTGAGAAAGGAGTTGGATCGAGAGAACTGTCTAAAATTGAGAATATCGCCAGACATTTTGTGTGGAATATTGGCAAGCACTTTCCCGAACACATCGCCAAAGCTTCGCGAGCGGAAACAAAAGAGCCGTATTGCGCCGCGAGGACAAATGTTCCGCGTCATACGTATATTACTTATACTTCCATTCAATATACGTATCATCGCTTTTGCAGTTTGCTCGACACCCCGACCGCGACGTCGCGAAGTAGCGCGCGCGTGCAAATGTACAGGTCGTAACACCCGGTGTTCTCGTTCGCGTGTTGCGCGCTGCGATGTCGGGTGGTAAACACATTTGTTCGTTCGCGCGAACTCTCGCGCCGCGACGGATTCGACGCTGTTAAGTCTCTGTTTGTGATTTATTAGAGAGAGAGAGAGCCAGAGGGCAGATTGTGCGCGATCGTAAATTTAACGTCGATCGCGATATGCGACGTTAGCGTCGTCGCGTTTCTCTCGCACGACGTAGGAGATGCGTCGTCGTGCGAGAACACATTTCACACTTTTCATTAAATCCGGAGCAACACCACGTTGAAAAGCCGCGCGATGTAAATTGCACCACACCGCGCGCCATCGATATTCCGACGCGTCTCGCGAGAAAAACAGTCATTCCCACCTTTCTTCCTCCCGTCTCTATTCCTTCCTCTCTTTCTCTCTCTTTCACTGTGCGACGGGGTTTCACGTCGTTTCGCGTTGAAGAAAAATAATTTCGTAAATAGTTTGAAACTGCATTTCCTGCATATATGTCGAAATGCAAATATCGAAATTGTCCAATCGAGACCGCATTTTCGTACTCGACGAAACCTTCTCTCTCCTCTCTCTCTCTTTCTCTTTCTTTCTCTCTGCAACTTGACGTTCTCTCCGTCTGAGTAAAAGATATTCACTTCTGATCACGTGAGATTGCATCGCATAGACTCCTACGAAAGAGAAACGCGAGAGAGAGAGAGAGAGAGAGAGAGAGAGAGAGAGAGAGAGAGAAACAGAGAACATGCAGATAACACAAGCAGGAGAAAAAGAGTCCGTTGAGGGTAAAAGACGACAAAATGAGAAACGCGAAAGTATGTCGGGAGCAGTTGCAGCTGCAGCACCGGCTTCACGATGCAACCCCGAGCGCAGCAGCTGCACCGGGAAGAGGGACAGAAAAGAGTAAGAGTAGGAATGAGTGAGCGCGCGAGTCGAGTCCTCTCACGTGCGAGAGCCCTCGTATTCCTCCTCCTTTTCCTCCTCCTCCTCCTCCTCAACTTGTGTGACCCAATTCCGTAACTTCTCGAGTTTCGGAAACGTCGGGCCGTAAAAATCGCGTTCGACTTCCGTTTCCCCCCACCCGCTCGCGCGTTTTCGCGTCGCGCACTTGGACGTTGCGGCAATCTTGACTTTTTAATTTGTTCCAATGCGAGGGGTAAGACACGGCGAACGACACGGGGAAAAGAGCACTCGGGGGTAATTTACCGGTCGTAGTTTCTGGGCTCTCTCGTTGAAAATTTCCCGTGGAAATGATGTGGCACGTCAGAGATCGTGAGAGATGGTGCGTGTGTGTATGTGCGCGTGCACGTCTACTGAAAAGCGCGCTGGGAAAATTTATTCATTTTCAGCAGGAGGAAAGTTTTCTGTCGCGCGTCGATGCAGGCACGCAGGATCGCGTCACTAATCTTCTCGGCGAAATTTTCCGGCAAATTGCTGAATCCCAATTGCGCCGGGACTCTTGTGAGCGGCGGCAGCGGCGGCGACGACGACGACGACGTAACTTCTCGAGTCATCGCGGAAGCGGTTGCGAGATCCCATTTTCGCGAACGGACCATCTATTCGAATTACACTGAAACGTTGTAAGTGCCCGGCGTTACATCGGAATACCGAGGGACTTGAAATGGCTCTCCGGCCAATTAACTTAATATTCGATTACGATGAGACAAATGCGGGACGCGCGCTTCATTTCGTACGTAACAACGACATACAGACACTGATCGTCGCGGTGTTTCAACGCAAAAAAAAATCGTTATTACGTGTTACATACTTCTGGTCGTACAGAAGCGGGAAATATTCGATTAGTCATTTAGCTTTGATATTATTGTGGCCGCGATAAATGTGAGCGTGCGTATGGATAATTTCATTTAGTCCGAAACTAATAATTTAAGTCAGTAATAATGCAAAGCCATTATGCGCAATCAGCCCGCGTATTTCCGCTTAATGAAGAGCTTATTTTTACTTATCGACGAATCTCAAACGAGTCTGCACCGGACGACAAAGGGATGAACGCGGAATAACGTACTAATTATCGATTACTACTATTTCGCGGTGGATTTCGGCGGCGCTCGTCGATATGAAAATCGAATTTATCCGAACACCGCAAGTGCTTTTTTTATTTTCAATTACAACGCGCGCGGTTACAGAAAAAAGAAAAAGAAGAGAGGAGCAAGGTCTGGAGAGGAAATGGTTTGTTGTTGCAGACGTGAAAATTAACAACAGTAAAATTTAATAGCGAGACCAAAAGAAGACGCGCGTTTCTTCGAGTCGCAACTTTAGGAAGGGAAAACGTATTTTTACCTTCCTCCTCTATTTCCTTCGTTTTCCTCGCACTTTCTACTCTGTTAACTCACTTCGATACAACTGCGCGTAAAACTTTTTTAAAAGTACTAGTAAAATTTCTACGCGGAAACTTAACGTCGCATAATGCACCGTAGCCGATCGCACGGCAACATCTTGTAATACTTCACGTGAAAAAAGTATCGCGTTAGCGTTTTCTTATACGTCTACCCTGCGCGCACATACATAACGTGTGTACGTACAACAAAATTGCTTCGCTCCGACGCGCGCGAGCAACCGTGTAAAAAACGGAGTAAAATAAACGATCTTAATTAAATCGATTTTTTTTTTCAGCGCGCGTTGCAATTAGTGGCGGAATCGAACTAAGCAGCCGTAACGTTAATTTTCCAACGCGCCTATAATTGACCAATCGGGTAATATAGCAACGATATCGCGCGCGGGGCAGAAGCCCGTAATTAGCGCGTCCTGTAATTTAATTATTAATCGAACTGCGACGACACGCGCGCCCGTCCAGCTTCTCCGCGCGCGAAACACACAATCGACGGAATATCGCGCGCGCGTTGTATTATATCGACAGCTGCCAACGAGGGGAAAAACCAGTGGCCTGTGCGCGAAACTTATTACCCGCATTCCGCCGACATAACTAATGTAACTAATAGTCTACATTGCGCGAAACTAGTTTTCGCGAAATTGCGATAGAGAATTTCCACCGCGTGGGAGCGAGATACGCGGGGACGGAGATAGAAATGTCTATTTTAATGGAATTTTAGCAATCCGATTTATGTCATTTTCAAGATAAACAGCTTATGTAAACCAACTTTCGCATAAAGCGTAACGCCGTCCATTATAGCTACATTTTGAAATGGTGCATAGTACACGTGTGTGACTATGCGTTGTAACTGTGTGTGTGTGTGTGTATGATTGTATTCTAGTTATATCCCGAGCAATAAATGTTTCTCTCTCTCTCTCTCTTTCGATTTTCTCCCAATTTCACTATAACGATCAAGAGATTCCGAATGAAATCGCGAAGCCGCAATCCTCGCCGTAACTTGTTACACGCCGCATATGATGGGAGAAGAGACACGCTCGTTGTCGCGCAATGAAAATTCGAGTAAAAAGTCGAGTTAATTAATTAAATACTAATTTACGCGCCGCTGTGCCGACGGTATGTTCTTCGGGCGATTTTTCACACGCGGCGAGAAAACAGCTGCTGCAACTTTTCCACAGGAAACAGAGTGGGGAAGGGCAAAGAACGAAACACGAAATAAGAGAAGAGAACGGAAGCGAGGAAGAGGGGAAGAGAAAGAGAGAGAGAGAGAGAGAGAGAGAGAGAAAGAGTTTGTAGCTAGCAACTAGGAGGGTTAATGAAACTCTGCGCGGGCATCGCGTTAATTTCGAAAAGTAGGTGGAATAAGTCAGCACGACAAGCACACTCGCGTGGAGATGCGGGGGGAGTGAGAGAGAGAGAGAAAGAAAAAAATATACGTATATCTCTATATATAAAGGCGCGGGAGAAAGCGCTTTTTGTCGCCAAGAGAGGAGTGTTCTCGTCGCGTCGCGACTCACCGCGCCGTGTGCGACTCGAGTTATTTTCGGAACGACCGCAGAGGCAGGAACAGCTCGTGTTTCTGAAAAGCAACCCCGTTGCCGGACGGAAGAGGGAAAGAGAGAGAGAGGAACCGCCCTGACTCGTTCGTTCGTTGGTCGGGACAGGATTCATTGCCCGAGCACGCGGATCGATCGCAGCCAAGTTTATCCAGCGCGTAATCCCTTTTATTCGCTTTTCAAAGAGCGCACCCCGCGGAAAGAGTGATCCGACGGAATCCGGCTCCGCGACTTTTTATAATGATAGCATTACATTATTATTGTTACGTCCGCCGTTATTGTATCGCAGCTATTTTGATCACTGGCGCGCGGCACGTAACGAGCATTGTGCGCGAGAGTTCATCTTGATTTGATGCCGAGAGAGTATACATAAAAAGTGGCGGCGATCAAATCGGAAAAATTGGTACTAATATTTGCAATTGCTATCACAGTTTGTGTGTTACACGTTGTCGTATCGCGATACGGGACGCTTTTCTCTGTGTTATTATGCGGCAAGTGCACTCGCAAAAAATAACACTCCGACTGTTTCTTCTTCGTTATTCAATTGTTAATATGCATCACACCTTTGTGTATTGTGTGTGTGTGTGTGTGTGTGTGTACGCGCGTATACATTTCGATTGTTTTAAATTAAATTGCCGCGCGCATTCCGTGTTGTTCGTCGAAAATTTAAAAGCGAATTTCCAGAATCCACGAGACGTTACAAGAAGTTGCCCAAGGTTTTATGCGGGCTGAAACAGAGAGTACCGAGAGTAAATAGATAGAGTAAACTACTGTATTTGCATACATCTGGGAGAAGGGAAGGAGGGAGAAGAAAGAGCGCCGCGGCTTGTAGCAGCGTTGCAGCGGAACGCACGACATGACAACAAGACCTTCTCCGACGTAACTTGTACACGAGAGGTTTTTTATTTTTTTATTTTTATTTTTTATTTTTTTTTTTTTTTTTTTCAACGCGCCGATAAACACGAGTAGTGCAATTCCGCGCATAAAGTCCCGCAAAAAGCAGGAGAAAGATAAGAAGAAAAAGACAAAGAACGGACTGCTTAAAAAATTAATGCCTAGATGCCATTCAAACACGACTCTGTACGCCTCAAGGCAAATTGCAATAGCGCGGCTCCGTGCCGCGCGCACGGCGAAGCCGTTGCATCGGAGATGATAAAAGCAAATCGGCTTCCGCAAAGTGCCTCAGAGGGATGATATCCGAGATACCTTACGAGTGTAACGTTACATCTCGAAAAATGTAAAATGCAATAGAGATATTTCGACGGATATAGCAGTCGGGGGAGCTCCTTTATGATGGGAATATTATGGGTTCAAAGTCACATTATATGCCGCCGCCGCAATGGTGTGCCGCGAGCGAAATAGCGAAAAAAAAATATATATGTATATATACATATATAAAATAAAACAAAATAAACTTCACCCCCTCCCCCGAATCACGGTGTAACCTTTTGAAAAAGCATAATATCAATGGAAAAAAAAGAGGCGACAATCGCGTGATTGGGTTATGAATAAAAAAAGTTACAAAAAAAAAATCAACCGTATTTGCTCCGCTCGAGAGAACTCTTTATTTTATTCGAATTTTCCGCGAACGCGCGCTACCCGTGCCGCGCGTCGTCGTCGCTCGAACGAGAGCGTGAGAAAAACGGCGAAAGCCAAACAAATTGGGCAAGCATCGGTATTTGCCTACCTTTCGGTTGGGGGAAAAAAAACCCCGGGTATTGATTCTTCGCGACTACGCCGAAGGGAAGAAACCGCAGAGATTGAAGCCTACTCTGACCTCCGGGAGTGGGAACCTGACTTTTGGACGACGCGCAGTTGCAAACGTCGCGCCGCGTGTGCTAACTCAGGATTCATATTTCACGGCTCGTTGCGCGCCATCCGGATGTTTCTCGTTATGCTGATAACACGTAAATCACCTAGTTTCACGGAACTCGGTTTTGAATAAAATGCGCGATAAATCCGCGATAAACACACGCGCGCGCTCGCGCAAACACGCAATTTGCTCGCAAAAAAAATTCATGCACACACCACGATTAAAATTAATGTAATATCAATCATACGCGGATAGAGAGAGAGAGAGAGAGAGAGGTGTTTTCTGTGTGAAAAAAAAATAATTATCTTTCTGAAAGATACGCGTTTATGCAATGTTACCAAAGTAATAACAATTTTGCGTTTTTATAACAGGAATTGCGTATTGTTTATCATCAACGACGTAATGAAATGTGAGACTACATGTTCTTGTTGCGTTAAAAGTTTTGTGAAATTATTTCCAAGCGAATTAGACGTCGCGTGTTAATAACAGTCCTTTCCAGTTATGTCGGTGGAAACAGATAAATCGTGACATCGAAACGATCCAAGTTCGCGCAAACGCGTAGCTTCGCAGTCTAACCCCATTTCCCAGTGACATGTAATTAGAGCGCGAGTAATCTGTCCGACGTGAAAATTGTACCGTGGCTTTCTCTATCTCTCTGTTTCGCTTTCTCTCTCTCTCTCTCTCTCTCTCTCTCTCTCTCTCTCTCTCTCTCTCTCTCGTGCGTCCTTGAAAACTCCGAGGCAACTTTGTGAACGCGCGCCGCTCTAAAGCCCGCGAACAAGTGCGCGCGCGCGCGCGCGGTCAAGCGAGATTACGCATTTTAATTGCGGAATGAATTATGAGGGGATTCGCCTGGCTCTGACGTCAGCCAGCCAAGCCTCTAGATCATCAAAGCCCCTCTTTCCCCCTTTGCGCGGAGGCAATAACTTAAAAGTGGCGCTATACCGAGGGGGATCTCCTTCCCTAACGCCCCGTTTTATTTCGTGACCCTCTTTTACGGGTTACCCCATTGCGGGGTTACACTCAGGGTTTCTAATTCTATAGAGTAACGACACCGACGCTGTGCTGATTCAGAATGCATGCGTCACGTTGATTCCGCGTGTCGCGCGATATCGGCTGTGCCGATCGGGATAACGAGAGAGGAAGGGGGAAAAGAGCGGAGTTCACTCTGCGCAGGAAGGAAGATAGACCGCATAAAAATTTTACGGTTGCAGATACGGTCGCCTTCGGAACGTTAAACACTCCATGAAATTGCTCCGAGTGCGGAGACTATATGTGCGCGCGTGCAGTCGATAAAAATGTTAATTAGCACCTGATTACGTATCCGCTTAAATTGCACGAGCGGCGAAGTCACGTCGAACGTCACGTTGAAAAGATACGCCATTGTGTGCGCGCGCACAACGTTGGTTCGTACACACACGCGCACTCTCTCTCCTTTTTTAACTTTAACAACGCAAAATATTTTACTACTGTTCGAAACTTTTCGCCGTGTTTGCGATAATTAGAAGTTAAGCAACTTGTAACTCGAGCAACGACTCGGGGGTATTTCAATCGCAATTTGCCATATTTGGAGCCGTCAACGCGCTTTGTAACTCGATATCTCGGATAGTTCGCGTCTTCTCGCTCAAGGAGTCTTCTCCGGGAGCGCAAACGAACCGTGCAATGTTTCATTGTCAGTGTAGCGGCGAAAATGCAAGTCGGCCGCGGCGTTTTGTACGGGGGAGGTAAATTCGTTCGTTCATTTTTGCTGACCTGAAAAGCGACGCGTCCCGACACACGTCGCAAGGGCCGAAAAACATAGATGTGACGCGTGCGGGAAAGAGTGGGGGAAAACTCAGTTAGAGCGAATTGACAGCGTGTCAGTGCCAATTCGGTCGACTGTCAAACTAAATGGCGCGCCAGACGGACACTTTTGTGAAAGACGAACCGGCACGCGAAATTGTATTACGGTTTTACGGCATTTCATGGTTTTGCGTAACGATATATATATACATATATATATATATATATATATATATATATAACCGAAAACCGCTCGATGATGACGCTGCCGCGTCGCGTCGTGTTTGAAAAGCATTAGACGGCGACTGAAGCGTGCGAGATTCCATCGACGCCCGACAATGGCAAATATTTAATCGGCAGTTTCGCGTAACGCCGATTACTCGGCCCGAGTCGTGAAAACGCAATTAATTCGTGTTTAACTTCGATCGTTCGTTTAATCATTCAGACAGTCGGTAACGCTTGCAGAACCCGCGCCGCGGTACACGAGCTGTTGCCGCAACGTCTCTCTCTCTCTCTCTCGCTCTCTTAAACTATCGCATCAGCCCGAGAACTCTCGTCCGCGCCGCAACCGGCATGGAAATTGACTAATTTTCCGCGAACTCTGTGCTTTTTTTTGTTGCCCGTCTGAAAGACGGAGAGTTCGCGAAGGTAAAGGGAAGCGAGCGAGCGAAGCCAACTTCCACTTTAATGTTCTTTCTTTTCAACCCAAGTTCATTATAATGCAATTGATGCAGCTAATTAAGTGATTTATGCGTTATCGCGCCGTTGTGTTGATTACAAGTTGCGCCAACTTAATTTTTCCTTCGGTGGAAATTATTAACAGATTACACGTATAGTCGAATTAATTAAGCGTGATTTTCATTAAACCAAAAAAAAGACTCCCAAATAAAACTTTCATTCAATTGTTACGCTGAACCGCGTTGTCGGTGAATATTTTGTCGCTTCAATGTTTAAACGAAGATTTTTTGATGTCTAAAAAAAAGAGAGAGAGAGAGACATTAAATATAAAAATAAAAACACTTAAAAAGCATCTTTTAATTTACGTTACCCTTAAAAACACGCTGTTAAAAATTCGAATAGTTCGTCACAATGATATATACTCACCGTGTTTGGTCGCTCCGATATATTGAAACTTCTTCGCGGAGCGCGACCGAACGAACGAAGTATAAATTAGTCCAAGATTCACGGAGCAATCAGCAAATTTTCCCAAGTTTGCATTTAATGCAGTTTGTTGAAAATTTCATTAAACACCGGGATACGTTACTGATATAATGTTTACGTTAAACGGAGCGTGGCAAATATTTACCTTGTAACACGTCTTTGCGTCTGACATTCCACGAACTAATAAGTTACTCTATAATTAGCACTCGCCCTGTTCCGGCAACTGATAATTATGCGCCACAGCGGTGACGCAACCACCCTTAGTGCGGGCGAGACCTTTGAGCACATGACCGCCATTAACCACACACCCGAAACCTAAACGTTGCCGCTGCTGCTGCTGCTCTCGCACGACTTCAAGTATCGTCGATAAAGACCGTGTTAAATTAAAGCCGGTGGAAGTGTGTGTCTCTCTCTCTCTCTCTCTCTCTGCCTTGTACACAAGAGCGAACGATTTCATAGATCGCAATAATAGGATGAGGAACATGTGCACGAGAGGCGCATCATTAGATTCGAAATAAAGCCGATGTTTCTCTCTCGGCATCAAGTCCGTTTGAATATCGGATAGAATAGAGACCGGCAATGGCGGCGGCGCGGTGGGAGGAGCAACTTTTCGCAGATTCGACTAAAAGCTCGCTCGTTAAGCGTGAGGAAACGTCCGGCTCTGCATAGAGGCACTTTTAGATGGAAAAAGAACGGGGAAACGGAACACGAGACGCAACTCGGACATCGGCTTTCATGATGCGGAGGGGCGCAGCTCGTGAATAAAAGATGAAGGGTATTAAAGGATATACGAATAACGTCGACGGTGCAGCTTGTAAATAAATGAATCCACACGCATTGGCCTTGGCTAGTAGCTGCACACATACACACGCACACACAAATGTGTACACGCGTACGCGCGCGCGGTCCATATCCTCTGATTTCGAAAAACGCCCCTATCGCTATCGAGCGGCCATATTTTTCGTCGCCCGGAATTGGAGTAAAAGCTTTTTCACTCTTGCATCGACTATTTGCATGATCGGTACATCAGACGAAACGTATATTCAGCGTCGGGAATGAAAAATCTTGGAAAATACGTGAAAGATTTTCCTCTCTCTTTTCACGTCGAGATCGATCGAAGAGGAATTGGATCGCGTCGTCGTTCGAAACACACACACGGTCGTTGATATCGACGTGTTGTACATAACACGACGATATACAATATAGGTATATTTCAACGGCGTTTATAAAACGTCGTCACAATTTGGTCGGTAATTGTAAAAGAAGAAAAAACCTCCGATTCCGCTCGTGTCAATATTTATTCCGCGTCAGTATGTTCGAAGCAATCACCCTAATTTTCCGACAAAAGGGGGCTCGAGGCGGTGGTGGCTCGCTCCGAGCCAAACTGGAGTAAGAGCTTTTTCTGTGCCATGTGTTGTGTTGCCTTCCGGACCTCCGTCGAAGGCTGACAGCCAAATAGGTCCGCCGGCAAACATCGCGGAAGAAAACGTCGATTCCGATTCGGAAGCTCGCCCTCGGGAGGGTTTCCTTCTGGACAATACAAAGTTTTACCGACGTGGCAGCGGAGAGACAGAAGGAGACGAGAAAAGAATTCGGCGAGGGGGAAGAAGGGGACCGAAGACGCGGTTCGGATGTGCTGCTGCAGGTAGTAGTGGCCTCGTTTCGGTACGACTTTCGATTGTTCTCGCCACCGTGGTGGAACACATCGCGCCGGAAAAGACAAGAAAGCTTCTCCGGGGCGAAGCTTACCTCCTTCTTCCTTTTTCTAACTCTTTCTCTCTCTCACTCTCTTCGTCCATTCGCTTCTCTTCTTTTTTTTTCTATTCCTAGCAGCGTGTCCGAACGGATCACGAACCAATAAGTCACTATAATGGCTGCAGTCAAGATGGATCCAAAGTGAAACTTACGTGCTCGACTCTATCCGGGGCGAAAAATCGAGCGCGCACACCGTCCGGAAAAAGACGAGCGGTATGGAGCGAAAAAGCGGACGAACGAACCGGGGAGTGAAAGAGAGAGAGAGAGAGAAAGAAAGAAAGTGAGAAAAAAGTTCGCACTTTGTGTGTTTCGCCGTGGACCGGGCGCAGCAATGCACCAGGCGAAAGAAAATAAACGATTTACGTCTCGGACGCAATTTCTGAAATTGCCAATAAAACAGACGCAGCGTCAGCATGTCGGGCGGGATGTCTCTTTGCGTGCGCGCGCGTTTGTACACGTTGTGTGTGCGTGTCTGTGTGCGAGCCTACGCCGTGTTACATAGACAAACCGTGAACGAGAGCACGTATGGTCGTAACAACGCGCCGACGATCGACGGTGGAATAACTGATTGAGTCGCGATATCGGTCTCAGCTCGCGCGATTCTCCCCCGGTCGCGATGAATTCTCGTCGAGCTTGCGGTTATTTATTTTCTTTTTTTGTTTTTTTTTTTTTTCTCGCCATTGTTTGGCGAGAACTAATGACCCGCGGTCTGTGCAAACGTAACCCGAGAGCACTTCTTTTTTTCTTCGGGATTTTTTCTCTCCTCTTCCCGAAAACATCCGTAATAAAGTTATCAAGTCAATCCTTTTTCTCTCTCTTCCTACGTGAGCCAGGAATTTTTTAAACGCATTTTGCTACGCGCGCTGAGAACACATTCGATAAAAATATCGAGGACACAAAATTTGGAAAAATTATAATCGTCGATGTACGCAAAAAGAAATGTACGTGCACGTTTGATGCCCGAGGATTTCGTTTATGCGTGTAAACATAACGAACGTGGAAATGTAACATTCCCACAAGTTTCGAAAAAACTACCGGGTTTTTTTTTCTTTTTTTTTCTTTTTTTTTTCATTTCAACGCAAATGCATTTCACAAACTATTGGCTTTGTCCGCCACCGTGTTGTCCGCACGGTACATTTGTCATCACAACGTTGAATTTTCTACGGCGAATAATTTCAACAAAAGTCCGACCCTTGTTTGACGAACGCGAAAACTACACATGTAGTCCGTGTCAGATCTGTCGGAAATTATACGGGTCAGAGGGTCGTGTGGAAGGGAGAGAGTCGGAAGGTTTTTTTTTTTTTTTCTCGCAGAAGTAACAACGAGCGAGTACGACGAGTACCTTTGTCGCTCTCGCCGCGCTAGACAGATTTCAAAATTTTAATTGCACGTGAAAACAGAGGAAACCGGACGAAAGGAAGATGGAAATAAAAATTACGGTCGCGCCCGACTGTTCGCGATTATACATCGCGTTCGGGTCGTGACATGATATCTTTCGTCGCACTAGTGCGAGATATAATTTCATTAAAAATGTTTTATCGTAACGGAAAGAACGTACGCGAAATAGATTATCTCTCTTTCTTTTTCTCTCTCTCTGTCTTTTTCCATGAAATGATTACAGTTCTCGATATAGCGAGTTTCCGTGTTTAACGAATTAAAACTGATGGAAGAGAAAAAAAAATTGTCTAAGAGATTATTTCTTCAAACGCTGATAAACTAACTTTCTTTCACGTCACATTTCCACGAGTTTATGTTTTACAACAATTTAAAGTAAAGTCAGAAAAATAAAATATATATTATTATTAAAATAAAATATATATTAAACAAATATTTTTTAGGTCTGGTCTGTTTGATATCTATGTTCAAAACATGTGCCCGTTGCAATCAAATGGGTCAAGTGGGGTCAATGATCCCCGGTCGACGCGTTACACACGGTGAGAATCGGGAGAGAACGTGTATAACCCTTGTAACGAGATCTTCCCTTCACGATCGCTTATTAGCAATCGAGCGAAAATTTTCTCTCTCTCTCTCTCTCTCATGAGAACAATCGTAATCTCATTACCAAGTTGAATAACATTTGCCGAAGAGAGAGGAGAGAGCGATAAAGTCTTACGCCGCGCCGCTCAGCCCAACGCGATACTCTCGACCGCAATAGAATTTAGACCACGACCGCCGTGTCTCGCCACGATGGCAACAGAATGCCAAGAACGCGATAGTTGGAAAGTAATCAGGATTTCTGCGAGCACACACCGCGCGTCTGTCCGTTCGTTCACGACGCGTTTAGAAGAGCCCGAGACGAATGTCGCGCTTCCCTACCGAGAAGGAGAGGGAGGACAAAAAAAAACGAAAAGAAAAACAGATCCGATCTATCCTCGTTACGACGTTCACCACTTGCTCGGAAAAATTAGTGACTGTATCTATACGGAGTGAGAAAAGTCTATTCAGTCTTGCCGACGTAGTAATATAGCGGCACACAACGCGGGTGTTTTCAGCCGCCGAACACAAGGTCGGTGTAAAATCATCTTCTTCTTCGCGCGCGTTATCTCTTTCTCTTTCTTTCTCTCATTTACTCTCGAGCTTTCACTTGCAAGCGCGTTTCCCCAGCGCTATTTCCGACTCTAATCCTTCGGAAAATAGTGCCGTGTACTTAACGCTTTAAGAATGTCGCATCTGCGCCGCCCGAATCGAGTTCTTTCTTCAACGAGACTCGCCGTATCTTTCCGTCTTCGTCTTTCACGAAAGGGTCATCGATCTTCACGGTTGGTTAAAGAGTGAGCGGGACGAGAGAGAGAGAGAGAGAGAAAGAAACAGAGAGTGGAACGACGAGAGCCCGACGTCAACGCGAGTTCTTCAAATGCGATCGCTTTAATAAAAATTGATGACGGTGAGATAGCACGAGGTCAATTTGACGAGTGTCGTTACCCGTTTAATTACCGCGTTCGAGAATCGCGCGCGGCGACAACCAACGTCCGAGAGAGAGAGAGAGACAGAGAGAGAGAGAGAGAGAGAGAGAGAGTATTGTGTGTTTTTGCACACGTACATACACACGCTCTCTCTCGAGTACGTCCTCTATAGCGACCGCGATTTTATTTGCTTCGGACGTTTGTGCGGCTTGTACGGATATAAAAATCCAATTCGCCGTTCAAAGATGTTTTTTTTGCAAAATTGTTAAATTTGAGATGAGAAAACGGAACATACATATTTATTATGAGATGTTTTAGAATACGTGTCTCTTCAACGAGAAACTGTGTAAAAGGACACAGCACGCGGTTGAACAAATAAACGGTTGAAAAAGCGATAGAAGCGCACCAACATCTTTCTGATCCAATAAAGTGACTTGCGTTTCTCTTGTTTGTTCTTTTGGTGCGAGTTGTGTGTGTATGCGCGCGCGCGACTTTGGCGGCGTCGCCGTCGCGAGATCGGATCCGATGGTCACGGAGCGCAAGAGAGAAACTTATGGGCCGAGTCAAACGCCGACCGATCGATTTTCGAACACGGAATATCAAACGCACGCGGAGAAGGTAAGCGAACGTATCGGAGATATAATCCGGCAAACTGATCCGCAAACTATTCGCACACGTACGAGGGACCCGACGATAACTCGGAACCGACGCGCATAGCTTTCGAAAACTATGCCAGCGTTTCCCCAATCAAGGACTCATTGTTTCCGGCGCAGAACATTCATTCGTTCCCTCTCCATCTATCTCTATCTCTATCTCTCTCTCTCTATCTCTGCGCCTTCGCCATATCCGTCCGTGTATGCCGCCGAGCCCCGATATTACCCGCATAACGAACGCATGCGTGCGTGCGTGCGTGCGTAGCCACGGGAAGAGGACAAGCACGTAGGACGACGGGAGAAACTCGGGAGGGCCTGCCTTATCCCGCCATCGTAGAATTTGCATGACGAGACAGTAAAGCAAGATCGGAAACTCCGAGTCGGACTGAGAAGAAAAGCTTCATCCTCTCGCTCCGACCTCCAAACTCGTGTAGCGCGCCATCTCCTTCTTCCCTTCACGATTCTCCGTTTCTCTCTCTCTCTTTCTGTTCATCCTCAACATCTTTCTCTCTGCCCCTAATTCTCCCTTTTCGTCCCCGCCGTCGCTACCGCCCGCGCCATCACTCCGACCGCGACTCTTCCCCCCTTCCCGTCTATCTCTGCTCCGCACGCAGGCAATACATCCGTTATCTCCCTCTTGCCGCATGGCTTTTCCATAATTTTCCGTAACTGTTGTAGCTGCCGGAAGCGATAGAGATAGATGTATGCCGGCACAAAACGGCGGCGAGAGAACGAGAGAGAGAGAGAGAGAGAGAGAGAGAGAGAGAGAGAGAGAGAGAGAGAGAGAGAGAGATAGAAATCGGGGGGAGGGGAAGAGAAACCGAGAGAAAACCGACGCGCGAGCGACAGTATGACGAAATTCTATCGACGCTCGTTGCATCGGGGCGCGGGTACACGCGCGAGGGAAGATATTGGAAATGGCAATCGGCCATTGTGGACCATGACGAAGGGAACGGCCGTCAACCTCCCGGACTTCCTTGTTCATCTCACCCCACCCTTCCTGCCTCAGAGTTGCGCCAGAACGATGACCTTCGAGATGTCGACGTGAACATTCTCGTCGTCACATTTGGACAGGTGCTTTTATCTCCGAGCATTAAAAAGTAGAGAGAAAGAGAAGAGAGAGACGAAAGGGAGAAGAAAGCAAGAGTGTCGCGATATAAATGTTATAAATCGAATTTTCGTGTCAATTATTTTTTGACAACGATTTTTATTGTTGCGCGACGTACAAATAAAGACGGACGCGAAATAGAAATATTATCGGGAAATTAAGCACAATTTTTGTTTTGTTTTGTTTTTTACACGTAAAACAATGAGAACAGGCATCAAAATGATGACGGACTAACAAAAAACGATAATTGCCTGTGCGCCGAAGTTGTTTTAACAAATAATTGCCTGTACTCCTGCCTCTCTCCGATCGAATTTAACACCAGCGTGTTCGGTTCTCGGTATCGCGGCTCGGTACGAGCCGATATCGAGCGCAACACGCACGCGTGAGTGGCAACGAATTATGGATGGCGATGAATTATGGAATAACGAAAGCGATTGTTAATTAACCACACATGCACGCGCAAATATAATAGGCGTGTGCCGGATGCGTGACCCGATTTCGCGGACGCGTTAAAATAACAATGTATTTATTAACGACCACGCGTATATCGCACGCGTATCTCTGGCGGAAAGAGCGTGACTACGAAACTTTATAAGGTTCCCGCGATATAGCGACGGGGGCATACATATAAGTATATCGACGCCAATATACCCCTTTTTCCCGGCGATATGCCGTCGTGCCGCGCATCCACCGTGATAGGTGGATATCGAGGATAGCAATAGAGGTTCGTATGAAAAGACTCGTCTCGTATATGTGCTTCCTCTCTTCCGGCTGACGACGCGGCGCGTCTCTCCGTTTGAAGTGAAGGCGACGCGGCTTCTCCGGTAGTGACGCTACCGCCGGCTGCTGCGCCGTCGTGCATAATTTCGCGCTCTCTTAACATCGAAAGTGCACGGAAGCGCGCGGTCGGGCATGCCCTCCCCCCCGATAAAAAGGGCCGCGGAATAGACGAGTTTTTAACTTCGACCAAGACGACCGGTGATCCGAAACAATCGCGGAAAAAGGAGAAAGAGAGATCCAATCCCTTCCCTCTCGCGACACACTCGAGAATATTCGAGAATGATAAAATACTTCAAAGGTCTTCTCCACCCTCTGTTGTTGCGAAAACAATTTATCTTTAACATTCGGTTTAATCCGCATAGTCGAAATTGAGATAAATTTCGACGTCACGTACGAACGTGCGTTTATATGTATATATCCGGCATAAAAGCACGGTCGTTGCGCTTTTTAATGTTGCCCGGGCTTTGAATGCGGCCGGTAAATCATCAATGAAAACGCAACATTCATATTGATATTATGCCGGTATTAACGGTATAATCGCTTTTTCAGAACGCGCGCGCGCGTTCACAGTCGAGCTTTTCTGCAAAACAGAGCCCGCAAAAATTAAGCAAAAAGGCGAAGCGTTAATAACGCCGTTTTTGCACCGATAGACTCGACGCTGTGTATATACACCAAAGGGGAGGGAGGAATATCGTACAAAATTGGATATCGAATTAAAGAGACGATCGAACAATGCACGACGAGTACCTGTGTACGTACGTAGATGTATGCGCGCGCGCGCGCGTTTTACATTCACGTTTCAAAACGCGTACAGATGTATATGTAGATCATCGGCCGAGCCATCGTTTCGAACGCGATATTCAAGCAGTCGGACTGTCTTCGTGTCAGTTTCGCGCCGGGCATTAATCACGACGGCGGCCCATTAACGTCGCGCTCACACTCGGATAACTATATGGATGTCCCCCCTGTCGTTACGTTCCTCCCGGTCGCCGTCGAATCGCGTCGCGCGCGGCACATCCCCCGCGATATGCCCGAACTTCTCGGCATGCCGCATTAACCTCCTGGCGAAGGTATTAGAAATTGCAATCAAGAAGGAGGATGGCCTTCTCGCGCGTCCGTTCCCCTTTCCGTAACTTGTCCCCCGTGGTAACAGCGGTGGACGATAACCTTCTCTCCCCCTCCTCCTTCCCCATCCCCAATCTTCTCATCCGAAAATGCCAGCGTCCTCCTCTCCCCCTACTGTTCCTACTGTTCCCTGTCGTTCCCTAAGACGATGAGAACGATAGTGGTGGTGGCGGTCGTAATGGTGGTAGTCGTAATCGTAGTCGAGCGTGTATAACTTCGTGCTCTCTTGGCTCTGCCAGCAGCCGGCTAGGGCTAGGTATTGATCGGCTCTCTGTCCGCGAGGACCACATGGCGACTCGGCATTCGTACAAACTCGCGCGTCTCCGCCGGCACTCGCCTCGAACATGGCGCCCGTGGGCGGTCACGTGGTTCCGCCACCCTCTTCACCGATAGTGCACCACCACGGATGCAGCGCGGACCGTCAGTGCGCACTCGACCACCGCAAGGGATATATGATGCAGCCACGAATCCGTCTCTCTCTCTCTCTCGTTCGCTCTGTTTCTGTCTTTCCCTCTCCTCTTTCTCCCCGTTGTGCTCCCTCTTTCTGTCTCTTGACGCCTCTCATTCCCGGCTCTGTCTCTATCTCTTCCTACATTCTCCTCTTCAGAGACGGCTTAAATATTTGCACGACCAGATAGAACGATATTGCGCCGAAAGTCTGGATTATTTGTGGTCGAATGCGGGGAAAAATCGGTCGGGCGCGGGAAGAGCGAGCACACCACGGGTGTAATTGCCGGGATATCCCGGTGCATACAAGTGCGCTCTAGAAATTCGCGGTGGGAAAATAGCAGCGGCCACCGCTTGGATGTGGGCGAGAGAGAAAGAGAAAGAGCTTCGGGGAACCCTCGGTACAAGCTTTTTAATCCAGGATCACACGAACTCACATGTGGAGGATCTTCCACACTGCCCTCTCTTTTCCGGTTGTGTCCCTTCCGTATACGTGTAGTCGTTTTTCTCTCGTCGTGTATCTACCAGCGGGCGTTCCTGTGATCCTATCCTCGGGCGAGAGATGGGTGAGGAGGGAAAATGCACACGCTCGGTCGATTGTACGTGTATCGGACATCTTAAGCCACGATATTAGGAGCCAACCGTGGCGAACAAGACGAAGAAAGAGGGAAAAGAGCTGTGCGAGTATGTGTGTGTGTGTGTGTGTGTGTGTGTATGTGGGAGAGGACGGGGGAGAGGACACGATCGTTTCCGAGAGCAATGGTGCCTGAGTCAAAGTACCTTCTGGACACCCTCCATTTGTCCCTTCTAAACCCTCGGTCGTACTCGGTGGTCCTCCGCTTTCTCACGACTGACGCATCGTTCTCTCTACAGGATCGAAGAAGGAAGAGAGAGAGAGAACGATCGATCTTCCGGAATGCCAGGCGTAGCGATTGAAAAGCTTCTGATTCGTGACACGAGGCGAGAAATTCAGCTTCGAGGAAGTTTGATCGTTCAACGGGACGTCGATAGATATACCGGCGATGTCAATCCAGTGCGTTTGGTGCTTTCTTGCAGTTGAATTCGCTATTTCGTGGAATGTCGCAATGTTAATTTACGCAAGAATATGTACGCGCGCGCGCGCATTTGTACCAGCTTCAAAAGACAAGAAACGTGAACTACCCGCGACTCCTTGTCGTAGGTAATTTAAGATGCACCGACCGCGCCGTCTCGGAACTTACATATTCTGACTCGGAATTTGCAGTAGCACCCGTGAATTTGCGAGATGTAATTCAAAGCAGGGAAACTCTTAACGCACGAAATCCCGGGAACTCGGGAACAGTGTGTCATTAAATATTAAAACATATTTACGCACGATACGCTGCCGGCGGTCTCCGCCGAGATACGGGCGCTTTGAGCTGTATATTTCTTATCATCGAGATATGAGAGAAGAGAGAGAGAGAGAGAGAGAGAGAGAGAGAGAGAGAGAGGGAAGGAAGGACAAGAAGAAACGGGCGCTTTTGCGTTGAATGTCAGCTATTATAAATTAAGAGCTCGCCGAAAACGTCAATTAGAATAAAAGGGTTGCATGACCCTCGTCGATCGAATGCCAAAAAAACATAAGTAAAAAGGGTAAAAAACACGTGGGAGGGGGGAAGAACAAAAAGAAGGGAATAAACGCTCGTCGAAATAATGCGTTTACCGACATTGTCTGCAAACGATGTCGAGCGTTTCAAATTGTAGCTCGTTGTCGAGGGATTCAGAAGACCTCTCTCTCTCTCTCCTCTCTCTATCTTTTTCGAGTGCGGACTATCGAAGATTATGCCGTGTACTTAGGGACTGAAGAGTACACGGTCAGCCGGCGATCGTGTGTGGAACTAATGTTCGCGTGGAAACGATAGTGCCTGGACGCTCGAGAGAACCCGCCCGTTGTCCTGGACGAGAGCGGAAGGATATGCGCCAGGGCGACGCGTTCTGCAGGATACTCGAGAGCGATCGATCCCGCAGGAAACGAGTCAACGCGTCGTGGCAATGACCGCCCGAAAAGCCTCGCCGATGTTTCCGTACGCCATTAGACACAGAGGGGTTGGAGGGGTGGCGCGGGGTCGCGCGGGAGAGAGGAAAAGGGCCAATGCCCACCATGTCCCGATTTCCACGGAGATGTTTCGGAAACGAGCACGACGTGGAAACGACGAAAGGAAGTTCTTGTCTGCCGCTTTATCGAGTGGAACGATTGCCCCCGATAGTATCGCGCGATTGTTTATATAAAACACACTTTAAGATAAAATATCCGCGAGATAAAAGTTTTCTTTTTTTTTTGTTGTTGTTGTCCTGATCGAAATGGAATGTGGCGCAACACTCTTGCGTGTTCCTTTTACTTACAAAATCTAATATTAACATGATAAGAAAAAATATTTGGGAAAGAAACTAAATTGCAAAACAACAAATGTTTATTCAACGTGTTTTTTATATCAAATAAAGTATCTTAATCATTTTTTATAGTCCCACAAGTTATTCGAATATTGCAACGGACTTTTATAAACTGTAATCGCGGAATGACAAATACGACCTCGGTAGGAATAATCATTACAATTCGCGTAAACTTTCCAAAGAGGGAAGGGAAGGTGAGCAAGCTTTTAAAAGTCTTAACGATACTTGGCGAACAACCGAAAGCGTCGACGTCCCGGAAAAAAAAAGAAGAAGAAGAAAGAAAAGCGAGGAGGGCAAGACAACCAGACGGAGGGTTGCACGTCGAAGTTTAGAAACGCAACGGAAAGAGAAACGTCGGGAAGAGAAGGAAGGGAGGAAAGAGAAAGAGAGAGAAAGAGAGAGAGAAAGAGAAAGGCGACAGACTCGGAAGCTCGTATTGATCCACGTGATACGCTCGATTAGCCACGAATTGCAACGGATTGAAGTAACTTACAACATATTGAGACCATCGGGCATAATGGTTTCGTGATCCGGCCGAGGGCTGTGGCAACAGACAGAACTGATATTCCGTCTCTCGACGTTTCCGCGCGCATCCGAGAGTTTGCGCAAGAACGCACCACCGTGTGCACCGGGACGAAAGTTAATCGTCACTGATGAGAAATCGGAAGAGAGAAATGTGTACGTAACGCAAGCGGTTTAACTTTCCTCTTTGCGTTTACCGAGTCATATATATATTGTGACGTAATATCTATTCGAAATACATCGTGCTAGCTCTCGCGCGCGCGTGTTAATTAAAAAAAAAATAAATGAAATCTATTTGATAACTCTTAACGTAAATCCGAAGTCTGTTAACCGCAATATATTACCGGACGTATTTCTGTTCGTTTTCTGGCGAGAATAAAATACGCGCGATAAAAATTATGTACGTTTATCAATCAAATGCGTGTACCAATTAATTTCACTGCCGCAACGCGTGTACACGGTGTTCGCCGCAAGTATGATTTTCCGACATCGCGCATGTGTGTGTGTGTGTGTATGTACAATACATACGTACAAGTCGTGTGCACGTCTGTTGAACAACTGGAGGAACCGCGCGCAGCAATTACGCGACGGAAAAATCGCGAGCGAAAATCAACAACGGAGAAAAACCTGTGTAATTGAGTTTGCGATAGTTGTTCACCGAGCGACACGGTGATGCTCACGTGCATTTCTTTTTTACTTCGTTCCGCGTCTCCCACCCCCTTCGCGCGTCTCTCCTCCTTGCGCACCACTCTTCTCCCGCCGCAGATCCGCGATCATTTCCTTCTCATCCCTCCCTTTCCTCTCTTACACCGAGGGGAGAGGATTGCTTTCCCGTTTCTCCCTCGCTTTCGTCTTTCAGCCATTGTAATTCGCTATCGCGCTAAATTAATTATACATTGCTTTAGTTAGGCACCGACATTTGCCTGCTCCGACATTGGGGCGCTCCGGTTTCCCCTTCCCCCGTTGCTCCGAGAATCTTACGATCGCAGCCGGGACGGAATTGTTTGGACTTGAAACGGAGCATAGGTATAACTAAGTGCTCGCGACAGCTTTCCACGATCGTAATTCCGTCGGAACTCCGGACGACTGCCGCGATTTCGATTTCACGGCTCTTTCCGTGCATCCGACGCGACGTACAGCGAAGTACAATTCCGTCTAACAAAATTTCCCAGCGCGTTTTTTTTTTTTTTTTTTTTTTTTTTCTTTTCCGATATTACAGTAAACTCCACTGATACGAGATCGATACAGACGATAGAAAAGTTCAATCTCTCCACATCACATATCTATCCGATACATTAATTTGCTTTTCTTCCATTTACAGTATTATATTTACAGTATTACCGATGATTTTCGCAGTTTGAAATGCCGTGTGTTTCCCACGGGATTTAATTTCATTAATTCGTTGTGTCTACGTCACAAGCAGCCGTTGGTTTAGCAGCGCTCTAAAACAACAACAACGCTCCAACAACGGCAACAACGGCAGCAGCTATTCTCTAAAAAATCATCTTTATAAACAAGCGTCGTGTTTACGGTTGCAGCGCGCAACCGTTTCCCTTCTTCAAAAATTTCTCCACGTCCGTGAACTTTCTCCGCATCGCGTTTTCACCGTGTACATGTACGTATGTACATAACATACTACACAGTATACATGGCGGTCATGCGGAGACGCATATCAAAACATTTAGCGAACGAGTCTCGCACGAATATTTGTCTTATCTTTTACGCGCGTGTTTGCAAAACGATAAAAAAAAAAAAAAAAAAAATTTAATGGAATTAATTAAAAACGACGCGCAACGATCTCGTTTTATTATAAATAACGAACGTTATGTCGCGTAGTAGGCTTGGATATATATTTAACGTTTAAACTCGACGTCGCGCAACTTCGACATCCGCCGCGTGAATTTCTCACGAGTGACACAGCGAGTTTCCGTCTGCCTCTCTCTCCTCTCTCTCTCTTTTCTCCGAAAAGCATTTCCCATTCCAGCGGCCTCGGAGTTAGGCTCGGCAGCGACACAACCACCCTAGCCACGAGACTACTCTCCTCTCGTCGTGCACATTAAACTCAACGGCTTCGCTAATGCCGCTTTTCGTTCGACCCCATCGTACCCCGATCGACCCTTCCACACCCCTGGACAAGCCAGCCAGCCAGCCACCCACCCACTTTGCTTTCCGTCCCAAATTGATTGGACTGCGAATCGGTCGGCTTGAATTATTCATACTTTGCCCGGCGATAAACCAATTTCTGTGCCGGCCAAATCGAGGAAGAAAAGATCGGACCGCCACGCGAGCGACGAAACGGAGGACGACGACGGGTGTGTAGTAGGTTCCTCTCTCGAACAAAGAGAGGGGTTTGTTCGCCGACGACGACGGTCGAACGAACGAGAAAGGCGAACAATGGAAGAACGAACGCGCGGGGAGGAAAACGCGCGCGAGGTCAGTTAACTTTGCCGGAGAGAGATCATCGGACGAGTTGCGACGCCGTTTAATTTCATCATTCGATCCAATGACGCGGAAGATGCGCCCGAGAAGGAAAATAAACGATCCTCTCGCGCGCCGTGTGGCTAACGGCTTTATATCTCGGCGAACCGAGAGGAGAGCGAGGGAAAGCGAGCGGTATAGTCCGTCCCGCTCTTCTTACTTTTCCCGTGTCTATGCCGTGTGATACACGCGCTTCTCTCTCTCTTTTCACTCTGACGCGTGGTATTTTAATCTGTAGGTTAAGGACACGTGAACCGTCGCCGTCTGCCTTGGAGAGACACGGCGGTTTGTGTTCTAGTTCTCGGTGAAAAAGAGGAGGAAGTTGCCAGACTGCGCGTACGTATATACACTGTATTAATCTATTTAGAGAGAACGCGCGCGTCAAATTTCAAAGGTGGATTTAGATCGATGATGAAAAGGGGTAAAACTTTAAAGCGCGGCATAATCGCCGTTGCGTTACCCGCGAGAGAGAACGACGTTGAAAATCTGAATGTATAATTTTTAAAATCGAAAGAAACACACCACACGTCTGTGTGTATACTCGAGCGATAAATTCGATACTTTCGATCGACAAAAGATTCCCCCGTTGAGGGATTCTCCCGGCATTTCTTTTTTTTTTTTTTGAGTCGACACCCACGGCAAAGAGAGGACACTTTTCAGCAATGCCACCCTGACGAAGGAAGCACTCAGGCTGCCGCTTCCCGACAACCACCGATGCTTTTGACCTTTTGCTTTCCTGGATCGGGCAACCGAGCGGAGGGGATCTTCTCAACAAAAGATTTATGAACCCCTCAGCGACGGTAGCACGCTACTTATTCCACCATGGAGTGCGCACTTCAAGTGTACAGAGGGAAAAAAATGCCGGGAGCGGTATGTACACGCGAGCGATCCTCAAAGAGAGAGATCTTTAAAAAGGAGCGCCGCCCCTCCCCCCTCCCCCCCGTCTCTTTCGCGCGTCGAATCAATCATTTCCAGACCCGTGGTGTTCATCGACCGCCTGTTTGTAATTTACATCGTAATCAGTTGGTCGTTCCCCTGCTTCTTTCGAATTTTACGGGTCACCGCCACGACGATTGCGAGAAATAGCGCTCGCGTACAAAAAAAAAAAAAAAAAAAAAAAAAAAAAATCGTATAATAAACCGCGTATTTACAGACAAATATTGTCGAACTGTGTCGGGAAATACCATATATATATACTGGGAAATAATTAACCGATATTTTGTACTTGAAACAGTGTCGAACAAATGTTTTAACAGGTCCGACCGAAATCGGAGACACGAGAGCTTCTTGCTCTCGCGATTAAGAATTTTCTTCAACTGTTCGCGATTGTGCTGTACAATTATAACGTCTTCGCGACGCGAAGAAACGACGATGAAAATGTATCATTAGCGCAACAAACCCTATCGATGTTTAACGACAACCTTAGCAAGTGTGCCGCCGTCCCATCGATCTACTTGTTTGCCGAGGTCAACGACACCGGGGGACAGTACAGCGATCAGTTATCCCCCGAGGAAGCTCGTCGAAAAAGTTTCTCTTTTTTCCGACACGACGTAACGGACGCACGCGGCCGTTACACTGTCCTCTAACAAATGGTCTTTTTCTTACGCGACGTAAATTTTATCGTCACTCTTGCGGAGCAAACTCCGGGGTCCAACCCTCTCTTTCTCTCGAGGATCCGTCGTTGTCATTTTCTCTCTATCTATCTATCTCTTTCTCTTTCATACAGCTATCCTCCCGCGTCTACACACGCTCCCATTTCGCGCTCCGAGTCAATTGACACGATTCCCAGTAATTTTAGTCGACGGTTAGGCCGAGGTCAGGTTATACGTGCCGCGGCGCATACACACACAGCACGCTGAAACTAATCATAATGTATCCTCTCCTCGTGGGCCGACGCGGATCGGGGGGAGAGGGGAGAGGGGAGCACCGCAAAGGGGAACCGCCGCTGTGATTGGTCCGTTGCGGTATTCCTCGCTACCAGATAAAGTTACGGTAATATAGATTAACTGCCCGCCATAGTCCATACTCCGATCCGGCACTCACGGCTCCGAACTCACGATGTAGTAATGAACTCGTAACGGGCGCGCTGTTATCAGCCGCGCCGCGCCGCGCCGCTCGAGTGTCTTTTAATGACGATTCACGTGAACGCGCAATCGATACATCATCATCGCGCGCGAAAGAGAGAGAGAGAGAAGCGCAAGCCAAGTAGGGGGTTTCCCCTAATTTGTCGGTCGAATTTAATTACACGACAGGAGCGAGATTACGGCTCTTGTAGGTTTTTTGATCCCACTCGTGTATAATTGACGAAATTGGAGCACGCCGGCGTACATGTAAATTTGTGACAGGATTGTTGTGCGCATAAATCCGCGCGCACGGCATATAAACGCGAATATCTATTCGCGTATAAATAATTGTGTGCGTGTGTGCGCGCGCGCGCGCGCGTGTATGTATATTTATATAATACATCTATCGAATATTTCGAACGTACGTTGTCGCGCACTTGACACGCGATACATGTTACCTTTATTATTATTCATAGCGATTTATTATTGCGTCACATCCTTCTCTCCGGCAAAATTTCGCGTGTCGTTGACACTCCGCCCACGCATAAATCTCATCCGAGAGAGAGCGAGCGAGGCGGCGGCGGCGGCGGCGGCGGCGGCGGCAACTTCGCATTGGCAAGTCGCGTATTTCCGACACGACCGTTTAAAAAAATTGTTGTGCGATTGCCAAGTCTGCTCCGCGGAAATTTACGACGAATTCGAGTGCCGATGTCTCGCCGCGTTATCGATCGGCGCCGACTTTCGGAATGCTAAAAGGGGGTGCTGCTCCGAGCGCGCGCGGGTTCCAGTCCAGTGATCTCCCTTTATCCCGTAATACACCCGGCGCGTCGAGGTCGCTGCTTTTCGGGAACGGACGCTGTGCGCGCCGCGGGGCGTACGATTTCGATTTTCAAAAACTCGCGCAATGATCTCTCTCTTCTCTCTCTCTCTTTCTTCGTAAGCGCGTGTGTAGGAGAGCGGAAACGGTTTGATTTACAGCGATTGAAAGGGAAAAAAATCGCAGATATTTTTACGTTTTAACGGCGTGATTCGTCGATGAACACGCATGCGTTTCCGGATCCGCGGCAACCGATGCGCAACGTCCAAATGTCGCAACTTCAATCAATCGCGAACAATAGCACAAAAAAAAATGCAACAAGTACTTCTCTGCAGAGGTACCGTGTAAAAAAGAAAAAAAAAACAGATATCAAAAAAAAATATTGAAAGCACCTACCCGTAGTGCTTCCCGAAGGACTGAATCGGCGGTTCGATAATGATGTCTGGACAATAGACGGGACGGAATAATCATAAAGAGGATTTCATTAGCGCGCAATTGGCTAACTGGTTATTACCCCTGTGAACGTCATGGTTGATAGAAACAAGCATTATTCGCGTAGTACAATAAACGCACCGTGGAAAATGTTCGGTTCGATACCGGGACGCAATACATTGACGTAATTGCCAAAGCAATTAATCGAGCGTAATTTTATCCAGTTAGACTCGTTACTGCGTTTGTTCGTGCGCATTGTAAGAACACGCGAAAAAAAAAGGTACAAATTGATCAAATATAACGTAGCGTGGTCGAAGCTAAATATACAGAGATAAAAAAAAAAAAGACACCGCAAAGAGAAAGTTAATACCGTATACGTATGTGCAATAATCGCGCCAGTGATTTTCGCGTTTGCAAGAGCCGACGGTGTGTTCATTATGAATGACATTCGCCCGAGAATCAAACCATAACGTATTGATCCGTATAATGCAGTCTCCATCATTATCGGGCGGCTCGTCGATTTGCCGCCTGTCAATAGGAAATTACGACTGCGCGTCACGTAAATATTTAGCGATCGTATCGGACAACCGTGCATTAACGCGAGAACATTGCGCCCGCTAAAGCGCAAGGATCATAAAGGGGATTTAATCGATGCGTAATTGGTTAACCGGTTATATCGCGGGGGTATCTCTTTAAACGTCACGACTGATAAAAACGTGGCGGGCGAACCGACCGCGCGACCGGGTCTCTCTCTTTCTCTCTCTCTCTCGCTGTGTATAATAAATATCCCTCTTCTCCCCTCGTTCCACCTCCCGTCAGAAAATGTGCTGCGTTGTCGCGGGGCTTCGCGACGGTTCCATATAATGGCAATATACCCATTCACCGTTGATTACAGTTTCGGTTTCGCGGAGTGGTTTTGCCCGTTGTGAAATTAGCAGAAATTCTGGCACAGCGAGCAAAACGATATCTCGCGCTAACGTCGCACGCGCTGCGCGGCGATATATATATATATCTATATATAGCACGCGCGGTGCATTAATGACACGTGCTTCGCGTAATTTCAATAGCCGATACCGACACGTCGCGACCAACACACGACGACGTTCACTCTCTATACCTCGGACGCGCACACACGTGTGCAACGAGAAATGTCGTTCGGGATGTACGCATCGCCGAACGAAATCCGTCACGACGTAATGAGCTCGCGCAATGTCGAATCGCGCGGAGAGAGAGAGCGAGCGACGAAACGGTTTACGGTTCGTATCGCGAAAGGATAAAGTTTTGAAACGTACATACGGCGGCTGTAGCTATGTATGCGCGGCTATAAAGGAGAGAATATTTACATAAACCCATCGATACACGGCAAAGAGCAAAAAAGAAAAAAAAAAAAAAAAAAA